>JAZHPH010000152.1:58445-85441 GCA_037356405.1 Nasonia oneida
ATATATATATATATATATATATATATATATATACATATATACATCGCTCAGTAAGCGTACAGAATCATCGCGCCACTGCGCTCGAGTTTCAGTTTTCTGCCGCTAGAGTGCGGCATCAGCGCCGCTCAAATTCATCGAGCAACAGTTGGCTACATTTGTTGGTTCACGCACATGCGCAGTCTAGTCTCCAGCGCGCGAGTTTTAAATTTTCGTAGGGCGCGAAATTTGAATTTTTACTTCAGCTTTTAAGGCGCGAATTTTAGACAAACAGTATTATTATTATAGTTATCTTTCTAGTCCTAGATGTCAAATTGTATTTAATTCGTGCTTGTTGAAACCTGGGCTTATTATTATTTGTTAAAAATGGCACGTGATTTATCTAAAATATGCAAGAGAATACCTCGCGTACACTGGAAAAAAAACAGTCGTTTCTGCTGTAAAGTCCGGCAGTGTAAAAAACGGTGTGCCACTGGTAGTTTTGGCGAGTCGCGACTCGTAAAATTGGTCGCTTACGCGGGACACCAGCAAAAACGACCAAACTGATTCTTTAAAACTACTGAAGTCTACGGTAATTTTGGCGAGTCATCGTACAATGACGGATTACTGGTGCGAGTTCAGTTAAAATGGCTGAGTTCTTTTTCAGTGTAGGCGGTATAATATATAACTGCAAAAATTGTTATGCAACATATCACAATGTTTGCATGGCCTGGCATGTAGTAGACAAAACTAATTACATATGTCAAGCGTGTTACGTAAAAAATAAAAGTATTAACTCGATGAGAACACAGCAGTATATTGTGCAACTAGGGGAGAATATTGGCTTTTTCTAGCGAGGGTGATGTTTTGAGCACGAGTGGGAGTCGAGGGCGCCGTAGGCTTTTTAAAGCATAAAACTTTTGCTAACGCCCTCTGGCGCTCCATTTTCAGACCTACCCATTGTGGGCGGATTTGATCGCTTTGGAAGAGGCTCTGCATACAATCCCGATTGAACTTTACTTGCAGGTAAGTTCGTTTAATCGGTGAATTGTATTTCAAGCCTCTTCCTCGAGATCACTTAAATGTTTGAAGAATAGTTACAGCATGAAATTATCCAATGTTAAATGCTTTATTTGGGGTTTGGAGTAACAGTTTAGTATACTTCTAGCAAATGTATTGTCATCTTCTATAATCGTTAAATCGTAGAATCTTGAAAACGTTTGAGATTCTTTTGTGCTGCCAGCCATTGATCTTATTGTGTCAATTGTGACACGCGCTCTTTTAGCTGCAGACGTCGATGCATGTCTAGTACTATATGCGGAGAACTGATTAGTGTCGATACCGCTATTTTTCAGGGTGTTTTTGATCTATCTTCTCAGTGTTTGAGTTCCTACGGAGATGTGCGGTTTTGTATAAGATATAAAGTGTGTGTTTACCTCACCCCCAAAGTCTGCTGTTCTCTCTAAATAAATTTGAAGTGTCTAGCTGGACAAATTTGTTTTTGTTGAAAAAATGATGTAGGTTTAAGACCGGTAATTTTCTGCCTACTCTTGTAGTTTTTATTTGATCAGGAATCTTGATTTGTACTCTGTCTTCGGATGTCGTGATGTTTTTAATGCGTATCAGAGCTAAGGTTTCAATTCTGTGTGCTGTAGGGCTAGCAATGTGACCAATTTGTAGAATAGTTGTTCTAATGAAATTATCTTGTTGTTCCATTTAGATAGGAAGTCCAGTATGATTTTTGGATTCCACGTTGAAGAGTACTTTGTTTGTGGAGGTCGAATTTTTTCCGCACTTTTGCATATTGGTTTTATTCCAGGATTTTGAGCTATATGAGAACTAAAGATAAGCGATAACGCCGATCTATAAGAGTGTATTGAGCCGTATGATGCTCCGTACTTGAACACTTCCGTTGAAAAATCTTGAATTTCTGTGAGATTTTCCATCACTGGAAACGTTTTCTTTTTAAGGCAAAATTTGTGCCACTTCTTGAGTGCACAGTCGATTGTCGCAATGTAGATTGTGTTGATGAGGCAATCGTAAGCTCGATGGAATTCTCGTTCATGCTTTTCAGTGATAATGATTTCCGGATAAAATTCCTGCAACCAGAGTAAGCTGCTTCCACAGCAGATGATGTCTCCCATTTGAAGAACAAAGAAAATTAAGGCGCCCTCGACTCCCACTCGTGCTCAAAACATCACCCGAGACTGAAAAAGCCACTCCCCCCTTGTTGCACACCGTACTTTTTATGATAAGTGCACGAATAGGCCACTTATCATGCATATGAAAGAAATGGGGAATTCGAAGACTTTTCAAAGTAAAACAAATTTGTATTACAAATTTAAAAAATTTAAAAATGACAAAAATGTCGAAAATTTTGAAATACTTATATCGACACACACATCCATCGGATAGGCTGTAGAGTGAGAAAATAAACCTCCCTTTGGAGGAAAAGACTTTTTCCTCCCAAGGGAGTAATTTTTTTCAGAAAAATTTACTTCCTTGGAAGGAAAAAGTTTGGGGGTTAGGGAGTAGTTTTTTCCCGCTGCTAAGAAAAACTCGATTTTTCATTCATTTAACACGCATGGAAAGTGGCCTTTTTCGTGCACGTATCATGAAAAAGACTTTTCATAACACGTGCATCGAAAACGCGCTTTTCGCCTACGAAAGAGTGGAGAGAAAGTCGAGTTTTTCAAGCCTGGGCGAAAGGCCTTCTTAGTGTTTTTGTGTGTATCTGTACATATAAACACACCCAAACACACATATATACATATATCTTACTCAACGGACCGGTTGAGCAGTGGAGAGTCTAATACGAAAATAATTGTTTCCAACATTTTTTATGGTTCTGAGTAAGAGCGTGGAAACGTGGCCCACACGACTCTCAGCACTGTTTTGCCCACCGTTGCAAGAGATAATATAGTATCTACGCGGTTGCTGCGTGCAAATACGAATAAGAACGATAACTGCAAGCGCCTATCGCTACGGTGGCACGCGTGGCGATCGTGTTACAACGCATCTTCTCGCGTGTGATTTCTGGCAATATGAGCAGGACAACGCGGTTTCGACGAGCGACCTACGTGCAGCGACGCAGAGGATAGCAGCAGCCCGAGACTCTTGAGGCAAGATTTTCCCGAGTCCTTTAGCCGTCAACCGCCCAAGTTGGAGAGGGACGCCTCTCCAGGACTTGGTGGGCTCAGCGACAACGTCAGGGTTTCCTGACTGTTAGCAGGTGAGCGGTCATTCGCAATAATAGAAGTGCGTGCGTGCGATACAGAATATCGGCGACGTTTCGTGCCACTAATACGTCCTCGATAACTACTCGATTAATGCGACGGGAACGTGTGCGAGCGTGCTGGCGTAGCGCAAGCGAGGCGCATTGTAACATCCTTAAAGAGATAGAATAAACTCTCATTAACGGATTTCTTTCAATGTCGTCATTTGCATGCTCCTGAGTGTTTGTGCTGTCCAACCCGGATGTTGTAACTGATATATAAGCCGCCGCGTTTATGCACGAGTGTAGTACTGCAGTGTACTCTGTGCGCGTAATGTACGCCGGCTGATTGCGGAATTGGTAAGCAATAGTCAGTCCCGCTTTGAAGGTGACCCGCAGCTCACGCTTCACAAATTAACCGAGGCATTACTGTAGCTGGCATTAAATAATGTAGTCTACAAGACATTCGATTGTGTGGTGTTTAATTAATGTCATCCCACGACTGACACATCCCTGTATCCGAAACTATAAAGGATATAGTACCGTAGCAACGCCGACCTTTTGCTATTACTCATTAGTATACTGCGACCTGACCCAAGAATTAGACACGAAACTTCAGAGACTGTAATCTGGAGTAGATCTATGGTGTAAGGAGGGACAAGCACATCTCTCTTTGTAGGCGTGAGTTGCAATAGCTCACCACCGCTGGGCATAGGAAGTACTTTATAGCCTGCTTCTTGAGAAAAATCTGTGACTCATCAGTGCCCACCTACATTCTAGCCTTCTTTGACTTTCACGTTGCGCTCAGTCCTGTGAGGGGTGAGGTGATCCCCCTGATCATCCCGGCTTTCAAGACAGAGACGCTGAAGAATCCATTTTTCATAAGCGCCTCATATATCTGGAACTCGCTTTCATCATACCTTCGCAACACAATATCCATCTGGCACTTCAAACAATCAGCTCAAAAATACTTCTTAGAACTGAAAAACACAATCACCTACTTTCTTTCCTTTCACTGCATTCCACTCTACATGCTTTATATCTCGCACACTTACATAAACAATTTTCCGTTATTTCTATGTAAACCTATTTTTAAAATCGTACAACATAATGTACAGCAATAAAAACAAATCTAGTTCTAAATCTAAAATCTCTCTCTGTCGCTCGCAGAGCTATAATTGATTAATAAATGTTCAACGAAATATTGCGATGAAATAAAAGCACATGTAAGACTGAAAATCTTATTTTTCATGAATCAATAAAAAGAGAAAGATAAAAAACAAGTCTAGATAGAATAAATTAATTTTATAGAAGCTGAGATAGAAATGATGCAGTTTTCAGTTAAACAGAGTATACAGGGTGAAAAACCAAATTTTTGAACCTCAATATCTTTGAAACTAACTGGTTTTGTAAACAGCCTAAAGAAAGGGACCATTGTGCTGTATAATGCTAACTAAATCTAAACTTTGAACTTGATTTTTGCCTTTGTACTCCAGTTATCAGTTATATTTTAGACAAACTCTAAAAACCACTATTTGAAAACTTCCATAGGAAGGAAGCAAAATTAGCGCTTACTTGGCATCACGATTTTTATGTTTTATTTGAATATCTTCCTTCATAAGCCTTCTGCCATTGCATAGTTAAATAGATACGTAAATACTCAAAACAAAAAATAGCCAGAACTGCACCTTGTTATTTTAATTTGAAACAAGTTTTAAAAGATTACTTTCCGTCGCGATAGCCGCCTTAGCGACTACCAGCCATATTATTAATTTGTATGTACTTAGCCATTTTTTAGATTACTCAAAATTTATATACAGGTGCAGTAAGCCATAAATAATATAAAAATGCAATTGTTGGAACTGCACCGTGTGGTTTTAATGTTAACAATTTTTTCATAACTTTGTCGACATCTGACAGGCTTCAAGGTAGTTCACCGGCTGCAGTGGTGCTCAACTAGGGTTTTTATTAGAAAATTCCTTTTTTTAAGATATTATACAGTGTTATCTAATGTCAAAACCTTACAATTCATAGTATCTAACATTAGAATGGCGACATAAATTGTTTAGAGAACTTGTAAATAATATTTTTGCTTTAAACAAAAATATTATTTAAAAAAGTTGTCTGGATATTAACATAAAATTTGTTACTATTTAAAGTGTTTAAACAATTTTTGATGATTATTTTCAAAAAACTTTTTTAAATAATATTTTTTTATAAAACCCCACGCTCATCTAGAAACTATATGTGTTTAAAGCATATCTATTAGTATAAAAGTTCCCTTCGAAGCCCAAATCTTAAGTAAGTCTGCGGTAGCTGAAAAATGGAAATTCTGAATTTCGGTCTTCGAAGAAATGTCATACCTTATAATATAGCACATATAAACATGGTTTTATGTTTCTTACATTATACTTGAATAAATTTAATAGTTTAATTTATTTTTAAACAATTTGGGAAAAATATAAACAAAATATTGAATTTTTCTTTTTTTTGGCTATTTAAGGTGTATCCGTCCCCTTAAATATATTATTTTTAACCCAATTAATAACATAATCTTTTTGATATAGCAAATACAGAAAGTTCTGGAATCTTGGTCATCCTATATTGAAAAATCATCGTTGATACTTTATAGAGCAGTTGGTCCATGCAATCGCATTAAATTATTTGGTGGAAAAAATTCACCTCTTTATAAAAATGATCCTCGACTAAGGCCACTTCCATTTCCTACTCGTAAAGCAACATTTAATGAAGTCAAGCGTGTATATGATATTTTGAGTAACATGGAAATATATGGTAAGTTTTGTTCTGTATTTTTTAAATTAAAATATATAATAATAAACTTTATTATTCTTTTGTTTCACTATTTTGGTACAATAATAATTTAATTTCTTGTATATTTATCCTTTATGTTCAGTGTATTGTGTGTGTAAGTAGATGTATGTGTGTATGTTCGCACATGTTTGTCGCTTTTTTTGCTATGAAGTTATGTAGGTGTATGTGTTCGTGTGTGAGTAAACGCCCTGGTGACTGTTTAAGAGCTTTGCACGTGTCTCCTTCTGCTTCTTTTGTTTTTCTTCTTTCTTACTCTTCTTGGCCCGACTCCGCCGCTCTTTTCCTCTTGTAGACCCTCTCCTATTTGCGTTTTGTCCTCTTGTTTTCATCTTTACTACTCTTTCCTGCAAATTCCCCATGTATATCTTGTACCATCCACCTCTGCAATAATTTTGTCAGTTACGACGAGTGCTCTTTCTGCGTCCATCTCCTCTCTTCTCCTTTTTTCGCTCATGAGCAGCTGTTTTTCTCTCCTCTCTTCATTCGTCATTCACTGTTTTAACCGTACTTTTCCCTCTTTATTTATTTTTGTTCTCTTCTCATAGATATTTTCCATATCTCCTCTTATTTCGAAGATAATCTTCTTACTGCCTCAGTACTCGTCTCTTCTATTTCCCATTCTATTTCTCCCACGTGCTCCTCTAGCCAGTCCTTCAGTACATCTTTCTCTTACCAATTGTTCTTGTAAATGATGATATTTCTTTCCCAGACGTAGCACTTGCTTTTGCTGTTCTTTCTCCATTTACATCGTTCTCACTCCTCCTATACTTTTTTGTACTCTCTGTTTTTTCTTTATTCTCTACTTTTCTCTCTTCTGCTACATCTCTGTAGTCTTCTTAGTATTTTATTTCTTATCTTTTATTTCCTCTTTGACTTTGTCCATGTCTTTTTGCAACCCTTTCAACTTTCCTTCTACTTTTTCCAGTTCCACGTCCATGTCCTGCAACTTCCTATCAGCTGGTTCCCTTTTCTCTCTTGCGATCATCACTTTTACACTACCGTTTTACACTTCTTCTTTTAATTACCTTTACTCTCTTTTCCTCCTTCTTTCGCTGCCTAGCGCCTCTCACTATTTTTACTAGCCACTGCACTTTGATAATTATTTGCCACCTGGCTCTTATCTTATGCAAACTATTTTCAATTTGTGTGACCTCAAAAATACCATGTGCTTTTAGTTATTTATTTTCCTCCTTCCTTTTTTCTTCCTTCGGATGACTTCAGGAGTGTTCTTCTTTTCGTTTTTCTTCCTTAGTTACTTTGCTCGTATCCCATGCTTGTTTCTGTTTCTCTTTCAGTAATTCCTCTTGTTCAGCTACCTTTATTTTCTTGATTTGCCTATTTGCTCTCTAGGTTACGCTTATTACTTCATCCTTTTCTCTCTTCTTTTTGATTGATCTTCCTTTCCTTATTGTTAGGGAGTCTTTGAGCAACCTGATAAAGTCGAAGCCACTGTGTGCGACTCAGAGCACCATCTAACAACACTCGGCGCTACCTGTGTTCGCTCTTCCCGAAGCTCGCCTTGATCATCTAACTTACGTGCCGACTACCGTCAGAGCAACAGTTCCTGATCTCGATCTCGCGCATCTTTATTTAAATCATTTTCCACAATAAAAGCTAGTGTTCAACATACGTATGTGCCTTTTTTGGTTGTGCAATCCTTTTTCACGATCCACAAGAATTCTACTCTAACAGATTGTGGGCCAGCTCGCTGGGGAAAAAGGGTAAATCAGCAGCCAGAAGTATCAGAGGTTTGCAAAAAGAAGTTCAGAGGAATATGGAAGTACAGCTTTGTATGGTGTCAATCAGAAGTAGAAAATTTTTTCTTTTTGTCCGGTTTCGGGAGTGTGTTGTGTTATCGCATCGAAAATAAAATGTAGAGTTGCGTAGATGAAAGTAGGAAAGACAGTGCGGTATCTAAGTAGTCAGAATAGGGAGAACAGAAAGTTCAAAAATTTCAGTGTAAGACAAAAGCGCGTGACAAAAAAACCGCGCGAGCGTCCGGTATAAGCCTGCACGAGCCGATTCCGGGAATCGGGGGGAGGCAAGCGGCGACGAGCGGCGCTGTTAGAGTCAAGCGCGTGGTTCTCTCGCTGACGTCTTGCGCGAACGAGATTCAGTTAAGAACTGTCGAGCCGCGCCACGGTGCGCGCGCTCGACATCCCTCTCCCGGCCGCCAGGGCCCAGCCTAACGGTCTGACGAACGGCCTGACGGTCTGACGGCCTGACGAACTCTGATTGGTCGAGCGAGGCGCGAGATAAGCTGATTGGCTGCTCATCTCGCGCCAGTTCAAATGTTTTATGAGATGGAGATAGCCTGAATTAGTTATGGTGAATTAGGCGAAGCCTAATTCACCATAACCAATTCAGGCTATCTCCAGCAAGGTGGAAAACTGTCTATTATTGGTTCACCGAATGATCATCTATAATAATGATTGTTTCTAATAATTCATTAAGTTCTTTAAACTCACTTATTCGCCTTAAACTTAATGAATATAAAACTTAATTAATAAAAATAATTCATCTTATAAAGTTCTTGTTTTGTCTCAAAAGTTCTGTAGACTCACTCATTTATCTAATCTATAGCCTATAATCTCTCTATATTAATAAAAGATCTTTGCTGCCACCGCCACCGTTTCAGAACTTAGCTTCCCCTCAATTTGGGTTATTAAGTTAAAATTATGCCTTGTCTCACGTTATTTTTAACCCAACTTTCGTTATTGGTTTAATAACACCGGCACACAAAATAAAAAAAGTTGTCTGCGCGAGAAATCAGACCTATCTTTATGTTTTTCGGGTCGCTGAATTCGAATATAAGGTCAGATGGGACCCATCACGACAGGGTCAAGGTCAGTTGGAGGTCAAATTAAGAAGAAAAGGTTTAAAAAAATTAAAATGCCATATATTTATGTTTTTTTGGTCGCTGAATCCAAATCCGGAATCAGTTTGGCCCCATCTCGTCAGGTTCAAGGTCAGTTCAAGGTCAAACTGAGAAGAAATGGTTAAAAGAAATAAAAATGCCATACATTTATGTTTTTTTGGTCGCTGAATCTGAATCTGGGGTCAGTTTTACCCGATCACGCCAGGTTCAAGGTCAGTTCGAGGTCAAATTGGGAAGTAACGGTTAAAAAATTAAAATGCTATATATTCATGTTGTTTTGGTCGCTGAATCCAAATCCGGAATCAGTTTGGCCCCATCACGTCAGGGTCAAGGTCAGTTCAAGGTCAAACTGAGAAGAAACAGTTTAAACCGATTAAAATGTCATATCAAAACTTTCCAAAAATGGAAAAAGATACCGAAAAATTGTAAAAAATCTTATTTAATCATATAATATCTTCCTTGTGTACAGAGAAAAGTTGCTTTCGTTTATATTTTTCTCTTATTTTGCTTTTTTCCACTAGCTTAGTAACTCCAAAATAATGTACTTGGAATATCAATGGAAAATTTGTGGTGATCTTAAAATTGCAAACATGATCTTAGGACAACAATCAGGTTTTACTAAAAATCCCTGCTTCTTGTGTTTATGGGATAGTAGAGACAGGGTAAATCACTACGTTAAGAAAGTATGGCCAACTAGAACACATTTTGAACCAGGATCGAGGAACATTATACGTACGCCATTGATTGACCCATCAAACTATCTGCTACCACCACTTCATATCAAACTTGGCCTCATGAAGCAGTGAGTCAAAGCTCAGGATAAAGATGACGATTGTTTCCAGTATTTGGGAGAATAGTTTCCCGCAATAAGTGAAGCTAAATTAAAAGAAGGTATTTTTGATGGTCCTCAAATTCGTACTCTATTTGAAGACGAAACATTTATCACAAAAATAAACGACACAGAAAAAGCTGCATGGCAAAGTTTTAAAACTGTTCGTGAGAACTTTTTAGGAAATAAAAAGAGTGAGAACTATCAGGAACTAGTTGAACAAATGTTGGAGAATTTCAAAAATTTGGGTTGCTTGATGAGTTATAAAATGCATTTCTTACATTCCCATCTTGATTACTTCCCTCTTAATCTAGGAGATGTCAGTGAAGAACAAGGAGAACGATTTCATCAAGATATAAGTGTAATGGAGAATCGATACCAAGGAAGATAGAATGTCAACATGATGGCAGATTTTTGCTGGACACTGAAGAGAAACATTAAAACAAATAACAAAAAAAAAAAAAGAAACCCATTGCATAGGTCATTTGAAGTAAAAAGAGTTCGTTACAAGAGAAAAAAGGAGTAAAGAAAGACATCGAGAGTTACTAAGCTAGTGGAAAAAAGCAAAATAAGAAAAAAATATAAACGAAAGCAACTTTTCTCTGTACACAAGGAAGATATTATATGATTAAATAAGTTTTTTTACAATTTTTCGGTATCTTTTTCCATTTTTGGAAAGTTTTGATATGACATTTTAATCGGTTTAAACTGTTACTTCCCAATTTGACCTCGAACTGACCTTGAACCTGACGTGATCGGGTAAAACTGACCCCAGATTCAGATTCAGCGACCAAAAAAACATAAATGTATGGCATTTTTATTTCTTTTAACCATTTCTTCTCAGTTTGACCTTGAACTGACCTTGAACTTGACGAGATGGGGCCAAACTGATTCCGGATTTGGATTCAGCGACCAAAAAGACAAATATATGGCATTTTAATTTTTTTAAACCTTTTCTTCTTAATTTGACCTCCAACTGACCTTGACCCTGACGTGATGGGGCCTAACTGACCTTATATTCGAATTCAGCGACCCGAAAAACATAAAGATAGGTCTGATTTCTCGCGCAGACAACTTTTTTTTTTGTGTGCCGGTGTAATGAATGGTTTTTACGTAATTTTACTGTTTCTGGCTCCCCCTCATTTTGGGTTTTTAGCTTCCCCTAATTTTGGCGCCCCCTCATTTGGCCTCCCTCTTATTTTGGCTTGCCTTCATTATAACTTCCCCTTATTTGGATACAATATGCTATGATCAATTATTATCTATTAATTTACTAAATATGCAATTCAGAAAGTACTGACAGATTCCCACACCTCCCAAGGGGTACTGCCATGAACATACTGTAAATTTAGTGGAGTATGCTATTGGTGCGTTTTTTTTTTGTAATATTTTGTTAATAAATATCAACAATGTGTTTTTCTTAAATATCATTACTAACATTTATTACTCTTTATATAAGTCTCTTTACATTTATTATGTGTTTTTCTTCAATGTTTATTAGACTTATTATTAGAGTAAAATGTTTTTTAGTATCAAATTTATTTAATTTTTGTTATTAACGTTTATTAACAAAAAAAGTGGTATCCCCAGTAGACCTATTCCACTCTTATAATTTGCATTATAAAATTTTTGCTTGCATTTAAAATATACTTTTTAAAACAAAATAACCTTTCTCATATTTGTCCAATATGAAAACGTGTATGTACATTTTTTTTATTATGTTTCATATATATTGTTTTTCTATGGACCTATATGAGCATACTACTTTATAATTTTTCTAAAAAAAATTAGATACATTAATATAAATATAGTAATAACATGATTACAGCACAATTTTACTCATGTAATTTCATATGTCTTCTTAAATTGTCAGTTCTATAAAATCTTTTGTTACAATAAGTACATATTTGTATATTTTTTTCATGTAAAAGTAAGTGACGAATAATTTGATTATGCCTTTTGAATAATATTCCACATTTGTGACAAAGAAAGATTCTAATGGCTGCATGCTCCCTTATGTACCTTAAATAATTTTTTTTTTTAATTAAATCTCGAATCACAAATTCTACAAATGTATCGAATCCTATATGAGTCTTCTTGATTTTGAAGAGGATCTGTTTCCATTTTTTGTTGAATGAATAAAAACTTCCGATTGGGATTTGATGTAAAACAAAAGTTAGTATGTTAAATTTTGTTTAGCAATCTCGAATAAAAGTAAGACAATATCCACAATATGCATAGAAATAATAAATTTAAAGACGTTTACACATATAAGTTTGAACAAGTTTGCATGTATTTTTTCATACTTATAACATTGTGTTCAAATCTATAAAGATGTTAAGTATACTACAAAAAAATTTCTATGAAATGACAATTACTAAAGTGGATATTATCATCGGAGAACAGACATTTGCACTTATTTAAACGCTTCTGCCCAAAGAATATTATTATAAGTTGGGTATCATCGGTTTCATTTTGAATAAACAATTGATTTTCATTTTTACACCTAGAAAGGGCAACATACAACTGACAGTGAGAAAAAGTGGCCTATGAATATAAATACGAACTGTGTCAAAAATTTGTCCTTTCGATTCATTTGTAGTCATGGCAAAAGCCAAAATTAGAGGAAATTGTCGACGGAATATTACGAAGGCAAAGATGTATATTCACCGGTGTCTAAAATAATTCTTGGATTAAAAGCAGTAGTTCCCTTTTATCACCTGTAATAATCTCAGCTTTGATATTATGTTTGAACCCGAATGGAAATAAAAATCGTACTTTTTAGTTACGTTACAGTACGCTGCTGTAGATTTTTGTACGGTGTCGTACGTTGACGCACGTTTGCATAAGTTTTGGTTACGATTCGAGCATTTTGTACAGCAGTATACAGAAACGTACGTAAACGTACGCATATGTACGCGAACGTACGCTAGTATACAGAAATGTACGTAAACGTACGCTAGTGTACGCGGAAACGTACGGAAACGTACGTAATCGTACGCTAATATACGGAAACTTCCGTAAATGTACAACATCCTTCTGGATACTACAATAACATACGCAATATAAATAATGATTATAAACTCCAATAAGTTTGTCATAGTTTTGTGGAAATATTATAAAATATAATTTTTAAATAATCCTGATTAAAATAAAATTTATTATTTTGGAAAATAAAAAAAGGTAAACAAACTTTGTTTATTATTATTTTATTTTTACAAACATTTGGTGCTTAAATAATTACAGTTTGTCAAAAATATGAAAACTACTTTCTTTTACAATAATATTGCTTAAAGAGTTTTAATCTCGAACAAATAAATATATTTTTCAAAGTGTCCTATATTAACATTCTGCTATATGTTCCTAAAGAGCACGCTGCTCAAACAAGTAAATAGTTTAATTTCATAAACTAAAAAATTATTTAAACATTGTTTTCAAAACTTTTCATTAACATAATTTTTATGTTTTGATTTTACATAAATAATCTATGAAACTAAACCAGTCTTTTACAAAAATGATGAATCTCCTTGTTACATATATCATTAAGCATCTAATAAACGTTGCATTTCTCGAGACTGATTCTCAAGATCTTTTAAGGCAGCTTCGGCAGCTTGTTGACGTTTGCTTTTCAATTTCGTGCAGGAAATCAACTGCACATTGTAATTATTTAATCTCAAAAATCTATACAATTTTCTCTCTATTGCTTCGTTTTTCTTCTTACATAATGGTTGACGTTCTTCACTCTCCGATTCATCTTTCTGGGTTCGATTAATCAGGTCCTGATAGCCATATATTCCAAACATCAGTTTTTTACCACCTGAATCGGTTTAAACGCTTTAACGGCATCTTTGTAAGCAATCGTTTTACATTCTACGTCGTTCAAAAGTTTCATTGTATCTGATACTTCGCCAATCTCATATGGCCCATCATATTTGTACAGTTTACCGTAGTATGCTAATAAAGTGGTATCTAAAAAATAAACAAATATACATATACGTATCCATACATTATATTATAAGAATAATTCTGTATAATAATGTAAAATGTCTACCTGAATGTGCAGCTGTTTGTTTGGCAAGATCCTCATATTTAGATTTCCACTGTTGTGCTTCAGCTTCGGCTTGTTTACATTTCTTTTGAAAGAAAACTGTTTGCATTTTATATCCATTAATAGCAGCCAAACATTTTGAATGATTCGCATCTTTGTTTTTGATGATTTTAGTTGCATCGGGTGCTATTATAAATTAAGTCTATTATTATAAATTGATTAAAATTTGTAGTATTAGATATTTTAATATTATTAATAAAGATCGAGTCAGGCCTGGGTTAAAAATTTCAAGAATAGTAATGATTTAATACTTTTTCAGGATTTCACCTAGGCTTGACACCGTAAACTAACTTCTGGTATAAAAATTAATAATGTACTATAACGAGTTGACCGAATATACTCGTTGTGTCTCTCTCCCTCTCATTGTATCGTATCTCATATTATGTAACTAACTACTTTCTTACAGCTAAGACTGCAAGGTAAGTGAGGAGAGAGAAGCGAGCCCTACATGCGTACAGAGAGAGAGAGAGAGAGAGAGAGAGAGAGAGAGAGAGAGAGAGAGAGGGAGAGAGAGAGAGAGAGAGTGTATGTATGCGAATAGGTGTGAACCGCGTTGCCGCCCTGCCGGCTCACTTGGTAGTTGACCATCGTTTCGTACAGTCGAATTCTCAGACCTCTTGTAACGCGAGCCATATTCTTGTAAAAGCTTCCGCGCGATTACTTTAGTGAACTTTGTGCTGCTCCGAATGCGTGCGTCGCCATGTGCTTTTGTTCTTCATGGAGAAGACGTGAACTCCTGTTGCTGCGTGGCGTGCTGGTTATCGCCGCCCGCTGTCCATCCGCACACCGCCACCGCTGCGCTGAGACCCGCCACTGTACATCCGTGACAGCCGACCCGAAGCTGCGAGGCGTCCTTGCGATCCTGCACGAGCGTTGTTGTAAGTACCAATTCGTACGCTACTCTCTCTCTCTCTCTCTCTCTCTCTCTCTCTCTCTCTCTCTCTCTCACTTCGCGCTGCGTTGTAATTGGTGCTCAATATATTCAATCGTTACATTTCATTCGGGCTTGTTATCATTTCGTCCCTGACTCTCTGCCTTTCCCGCGCGTCCCTTTAGAAATAACTCGCGAACTAGCTACAAAGCATATACGCTCACGACGCCTCCGCGGGCTCACGTGAACGAGGACGTGCACGTACAGCATACTGCGCTACGGGCCAGGCTTCGAACAGCCTACAAGAAGCCTGTAACGAGCTGTTGCTTTTCACTCCTCTCGCTCATTAACAGATCAGCGGATACGCCGCTGAACTCTTATTAACGATCACAGAACACCGTTATAGTACTTTCACCTGTATTCCTATTTGTTTCTGCATTCCTATTCGTAATTTCGTTCAACATTGTTGATGAATGTACTTCAAAAGCAGGATAATCAAATCTATCCTCAGTATCCGTCGATACATAACCATCATTATTATTATTTTCCAAAGCGTTTTGCATGTATTTCTTCAAAATTTCTGTAGAATTTTCTTGATCTGATTTTTTGTTTTGTTTTTTGGTCTGCTATATATATATATATATATATATATATATATATATATATATATATATATAAATACTACAGAGGTTATGATATGACACAAGCGCAGTATATATATATATATATATATATATATATATATATATATACGCAGTAACGTGCGGCATGGTTATGTTATTATTGCGCGCTGTCTTGAACACTTCTAGCACGAGTATACACGAGTCTTGGTGCCTGTAAATCGCATCAGAAAATTTTTAATCAGAAAAAATATATATATATATATATACTGCAGAGGTTATGATTATAGATGAATATTGGATAATTGTACATACATATGTATACATTTTGTTTATTATATTTCAATTATCCTCCACAGATTTTTCAGATAAGTTTGTAAACAGTGATGTATTAGTTTTATTGTATATATGTGAATTTCTTGCAGAGATTATATTTGCAATTTGTTTTGGAATGTTTCGACAACAGCCTAAGGTATATCAAATATGCCTCGAAAAAGTCCATATAAATTATATTATGACAAAAACTTCACAAGAAAAGTTCCACCAAGTACATTGTCAACTTGGAGATGAAAATTGAAAATAATAAATATTGAGCCACAGCTGCAATCATCATTCAGCGTCACAGATAATAATATTGTAAGTTATTTCTATAATTCCAGACCAAAAATGATATCCAAGTATAATCTTAATGATAAGAAATCAAATTATAGTTTACAGTTTAAATTTTTGTTAAGAAAAACTAACCTACAGCGAACTTTTTCACACATGCTTATATTATTGGCCTTATTGTTATATTATCAGAATATTATTTCATAGAAAGTTACAGCATTGATTTAAATTATTATATTATAAAATAGGAGCAATCTTTCAATGTACAAAGTAATTCTGAAAAAGAGTTCGAGGAAGTATACGTGCAGAATGTATATGATAACCCAAATTTGAATGAAGCATGGATATACGAACCAAATGATGAACCAATCGCAACTAAACAATTTGTAAAATCTGATGAACTATTAAGTACCACTAAGGTAATCACTACTTCTATTACTGTTTTATTTTTAAAATATACGCAAGACATTTACCAGAACATTTAACTTTTTTTCATAGAAAAAAAACAAATGATTCCAGCAGTAAAACAAAAAAGAAGCTGAAAAAAAAGTTTTGTACTGGTGCAGATGTAAATGTTGCTGAAGTTTTACTATTATTTATGTATATATTCAAGAAACATTCGCTTACATGGATGGCACTTCTTGATATTTTCGAAGTTCTTAACTTTATTTTAAAAGCTAATCTTTTTCCTGTTACTAAATACTCCGTACAAAAATTACTTGACGTTACTAAAGAAAGTTTAACAAATCATATAGTTTGCGATAAGTGTAACAAATATTTGGAAAAAAACAACGGATCGAATTCTACAATAAACTGTACTTGTGGTTCAGTAATTAAATCGTCATGTGTAGGTTCATTTTTCATTGAAATCGATCCTGTACAGCAGCTGCAAAGACTTTTCGAGGATCCAATTGTTACTAATGCCTTAGAAGAAAAATTTCATCGTAATAAACAAAATGAAAATGCATTAGAAGATATTTTCGACGGTAAAATATACAAAAAATATAGTGAAAATCCAAATTTTTTAAGAAATCCATACAATTTCTCGTACACTTTCAATACGGATGGTTGTAAAAGTGCAGATAGCTCCAAAGTGACAATATGGCCTATATACATATATGATGATACACGAATTGCCATATTATTTACGAAGAAAGTGTATGGTATTGATCGGATTATGGGTGGCAAAAAAGGAGCCAGATATGACTGTATTTCTTTAACCATTTGTCAATAAGGCCAATGAATTATCTACAAAAGGATTTCAATAGAACTGCAATGGTGAATACGTGGTTAGTTACTTATATTCATTAGGATGTTGTGTTGATTCTCTGGCTCGCGCTTCCATGCTAAATATGAAAAGGTTTAATGGCTTTTATGGGTGCACGTATTGTGAGCATCCTACTGAAGCAGTAGATGATTTCAGAAAGTATACAATGCTTAACGAACCACCTCCATTACGTACCGATGATTTCATAAAACAAAAAATGATAGAGGCTAGTTACGAAAGTGGTAAATCTGACATCATAGGCGTTCTAGGTCCATCTCCATTAATGTATTTAAAACATTTCGATTTAGTAAAAGGTATGGTTCTTGATTTCATGCACTCTTGTCTACTTGGAGTAACAGAATCGCACATGACAATATTAATGACGAATGCTAAAAAAGATTATTATATCGGCTCTCCAGGAAAAATATACTTAATAAATGAAAGATTGCTGTCCATAAAACCTCCATCATGTATTGCTAGAATTCCACGAGATATTGAAGAAAGACATAAATGGAAAGCATCGCAATGGCTAAGCTGGCTTATATATTGAATAATATATTGCTTATATAATGAATTATATATTCATTAATTCGTTTACAAGGAATCCTACCAGTCAAGTATTATAATCATTGGGCGCTTTTTGTATCAGCCATGAATATATATATATATATATATATATATATATATATATATATATATGTATGTGCTTTTATATTTACACAATTAAATAAAATAATTAATAATACTTTTCTAGACAAGTGTGCACATACATGTAAAATCGCCTATGTTTTCGTACTTTTCTGCATATGCACAATTGCGTACGTTCGCCAATCGTATAGTATATAACTTCCTCGCTATTAATTTTTTCAATATTTTTTATTTATTTTCTAAATATCTTCATTATGAGGCGATAAAATGACTTTGTTTGAAAGATCATCATTTACAGATTTAACTGAACCGTAAATTTTATTGAATATAATATTAGTTTTCCATTTATCTGAAATCTTAAAACTGTCAATATGTCCATCACCAATATTTAAAAGAAAAGATGAAAAATTAATATTTTCCGATCTCATATTTATCTTTAATTTTAACACCTTGAAATTCTCCAGAATATACACGAACAAATGCTATAATTTCCACTTCACTGCCGTACGTACTATTCATTGACATATGCATTTTATAAGTACTTCTATCAGTAATTTTTAAAGATTCGTCGCCTACGATAAATGGCTCAAAATATTTCCAATTCTCATAAACATGATTTTTATATGATTTTCTTCCGTATTAAAAAAAAAAATACGATAAGCAACGAAATAAGCAATTGCCATCTCCAAGGTTTTTTTTATTTCACATTCTGACATTTTATTGGATATTCTGTACATCTACTATGTCAAAATTTTATAGATTGAAAATACTTAACTTTCAATGTTGAGTATGGTTCTCTTTATCTCTCTATAAGTATTATTACATGATGTCCTATAATAATACCAAATTAACTTACTGTATTAATTAATGATTATTTGTGTATCTGTTCTGTGCTGTTTGTGTTGTATTGTGTATGAAAAAATGTTGATACAATATTTTCGAATAATTATAATTTGGAATGAAAAATGATAATTTTTAATGAAAGATAAACATTTTCTGCCGTTTGAAAAGAAAAAAAACAAATTTTGTTTTTATTTCGCAAGTTGATTCTACGATAATAATTGCTTACTTTGATAATTATGAACTTACATACAATGAATTTTGATTGATATGATTTAGAATTATAGCTATATTAATTATATAATCAACATAAACTACACTATCATTTTTCTAGATAGCTGAAAGAAGATCATGTGTTCTACGAAATTTTTAAATGCGTTGAATATTCAATGTAGCTTTAGTTGAAATTTGGTCTAAACTTGTAAATTTTGATGTTATTTGTACTTCATCACGAAATATTTCAAAAAATTAAATTCGTAAATGTAATCTTTTTAATTGATCTCTATCATATTTTCTGACCAAATCATTTAAATCATTTAAATAAAGTTAATAATTTACTTGTTCTAATTCATGTTGTTCCATTTGATTATTTAATGCTCGCAAAAAGTTTTTATGTGCTTCATTTTCTATTCGAACTAAAAAATTTTGAATTGGATTTCACTCCATTTCCAAATATTTATGGATATACCATGGTAGAAACGGTATCCAAGTTATTTGGAAGTTCTGAGGTTGTCTATCTCAGAACTTGGTAGTTTTCTTTGTCAGTTTTTGTTACAAGATGTAACGCTTTTTATCCTAGTTCTTTGGCAATTTTTAGATTGAGTATTCTTAACTATTTTTTTCCAAAGATAGTTGGTGAAATAATACGATACAGGTGCACGTGGTTAATGGCATTTCGAGGTTAGAATTGGAAAATCATTACTAGCAGGCTTGTATTTAAGTTTTTTTTTTTAATGAAAGTATATAGAATAACGATTTGCATGCGAAAAATCATCCGAAAAATTTCGAGCGACCGGGCACTCGAACCTGAGCCCTGCACAAAGATAGCCGCGCGCCTTAGCCAACCGAGCCAAGTAAACGTTGTCACTGACCAACTATCTTGGGCATTACTTTTCAAAAACAGCTAGATCTAAGAACTGCCAAAGAACTAGGATAAAAAGCGTTACATCTTGTAACCAGAACTGACAAAGAAAACTACGAAGTTCTTAGCTTTTTCACCATTTTAAATCGGCCAATTTCTACCAGGGTAGCTATAATATAATTAAATTAAAATATTTTGTATACGGTCGTTTAGCTAGACGGGTTTAGTTAAGGAGTAGCTTTGCTTTATACATATCGCGATAGTAAAAGATAGAAGTGAGAAAGGAGTGGAGAGATTGAGAGAGGTGAGAACGGGGAAGTTTGTGAGTAATAAATAAGGAAAAGGAATAAAGTGAGAAAGGGACAAAAACAAGAGAGAGACAAAGAAAAGGTGAAAGCTTAAAGAGAGGTTAGGAAGCAGTAGAAGAGAACAGAGAGGAGAGAGAGAGGGAGATAGGGAGAGGAGAGAGTGGCGGACCGCGGAACGCGGAACATAAACTACGGCACTGATCGGATATAGGAAATAGGGCTAACGGGAAAGACAGGAACGGGGAAAAGAATTCAAAACCCCGCGAGGATTTGAACGAGGCTGGGGAGAGGAAGCAGGAGCGGGAAAGGAAAGTACTCCATCGACAGTGAGGAAAACAAGAAAAGGAGGAAGAGGAGGAGGGAAAGCACAGAAATAGTTAAATCTTGCACAGAGCTTCACACGCGAAGGAAGAAAAAGGAAAGGGAGAAGTCCAGAAGAAGAGAAGAAGAAGAAAAGTGAAAAAAAGAAAAAAGACCAATTGGAAAGGAAAAGGGTGTTTGAGAAGAGCAGCCTCACGCCAAGAACCCCGACAAAGAAAGAAGAAGAAACGAAAGTGAAGGAGGAAGAGGAAGAGGAAACGGCGAGAGGAAAGGTGAAGAAATGAAGAAGAAGTTCATGCAGGAGGAAAGGGCGGAGAAAGAAAGGGTGATGAGTGAGTGGGAGAAGAAATGGGAAAAGAAATGGGACGAGAGAGAAGAGGAAGCAATGAAAGAGATGAAAGAAATCAAAGCGATGGTGGAGAAAGAGAAAAGGGACAGATTGGTAATGATGGAAGAGGCAAAAAAGGCAGCAGAAAAGGAGGAGCAGAAACGGGAAGAACTTATGAAGGAAATGGAGGCTAGGGTAAAGGAAATGTTGAGTAAGGAGAACGAGGGAGCAGAATGAGTATCTAGGAGTGAAGGTGAAGGTCAGGAGGACATGGCTGGTAAAAGGAAGGGCCAAGAGGAGACTAGGAGCAGAGTTCGAGAGCAGGGAAGAAATAGAAAAGGTAATGGCGGAAAAGAAGAAACAGAGAGGGACGCGCGTGTTTATAGACCATGACACAACATGGAAAGAGGAAAAATAAGGAGAAGCTGATGGAAAAAGCAAGAGAGTGTGGAGGGAGAGAGAAAGAGAGTTTTTTCGGAGAGAGGCAGGAAGTGAAAGATTGGGGAGAAAAGGGAGGAGAAGCAAAAAAACGGGAAAAAATAAGGATCCTAACCTGGAATGTGGCGGGGCTGAAAAGACTGGAGGAAGAAGGATGGAGTTTCATCAAGGGATTTAACATTATCTGCCTTCAGGAGACCTGGGCGGGGCAGGGAGAGAAGGAGAAAGTAAGGAAAAGGCTAAAAGGATTTAAAACACAGGTAAGAGAAGCGAAAAAGGGGGGAAGTAGGGGGAGGCTCCAAGGGGAGATGGTAATGGCAGTTAGATTAGGGAATAAAAAGGACAAAGTAGAATGGATGGAAAAAAAGACAGGGGAGTTCATAGGGGGTAAGATACAGATAAAAGGGGAGAAATGATGGATAAGTTCTATGTATGTGAGAGAGGAAAGAGAGAAAAACTATGAAGAAATAGAAGATCTGGTAGAGAGAGCGGGGGGGGGGGTGGAAGTAATCTGGTGCGGATATCTAAATGCGAGAACGGGAAGAGAAGGAGGAGGTTTAGATGAGGATGGAAACAAAGAAAACAGGGCCTCAAAAGATACGGTAATAAATAAGGAAGGGGAAGAACTACTAAACAGATTGAAGGATATAGGGCTGAGAATTTTAAATGGCAACATAGACGGAGATGAGGAAAGAGAGCTCACATATGTAGAGGGAAAAGGCTGCTCGGTGATAGACTATGGGATCGCAAACGAAGAAGAGAGGAGAAAAGTGGAAGGGGTGAGGGTTCAAGATAGGGGAGAGTCGGACCATAGTGCGGTAGTGATAGAACTGGAGGTAAAGGGAAGGGCGGAGGGGAATAAAGTAGTGAATTGTGGAGGATGTCATGGACGGAAAAGGCAATCAAGGATTACAGAAAATGGTTAGAGAGACGAAGAGAGGCTAAGACGTGGACAGAGCTAAAGATTAAGATAGCAAATGCGATACAAACGAAGAGGACGAAGGGTGTGAAAAGAAAGAGTAGCAGGTGGTGGGATGCGGAATGTAGGAAAAAGAAGACTGAAATGAGAAGGCTGAAAAAGGGGTCCATATAAGAAAGGGGGACAGAGAGAGATATCGACGAAGCTAGAGAGGACAAGTCAGGTAAAAAAATTCTGGAGCATGGTTAGTAGTAGGGGCTGTGCGGCTACTGGGCCACCAAATACCGACGCATGGTAACTCATACTAGTAGGTTCCTGTTGTACGGACAGAGCCTTGCATATCGACCGTGCTGCCAGCGGTAGCGCCCCCTCCCATGAACCAGTGTTGTCGACGGTGGCGCCTCCGTTACCGATCCAACCTGTTTTATCAAAGGTGATTGGTTGAAAGGTTGAAATTTCAACATTACTGATTTGTTCAGGAGCCAGCATCTAGACGCTGGCTGAGTCTCTGAGCATCTAGCCATCCTGAGTGCTTATGAAACTTCTAATAATATTTAAGCATGGTATACACAAAGACTTCTTATTGATTATTTGATTGTTATTGATGCTACTGATGAAGGAATAGGATTTTAGGATTTGGTGATAGTACAAATATAAATCCATTATACATAGTTTATTTTATGCTTTATTTATAAAAATCCTTATTTATTATATGAGTATACATATTGTATTATAGCTAAAACATATATAAAAGCTCTTATAACTAAAACGCATCTCAAAATTTGTATTTATTACATCAGTATATATTCTTATAACTAAAATATATGTATACAAAAATTTTAAAATAAATACAATACATGAAAATTCTTGAAGAAATACTATAGTGATATTGACATCTACATGTAACGGTTTATCTTTCCCCAAGAGACTGGATAGTCAGTCGGTTCCAGGATCTGGATAGAAGAAAGGGGCAAAAAGAGTCTGTTTTCATATTCTTAACAATAATAACATATATTTCCTAATTAAACAATTACATTTGGAATCAGTTGTTAAATCCCGGCTGAAACAGAAATCAATTATGCGTCTCGTTAAAAATACTTCGCCTTTACATGTAAAATTGTTTAAACTAACGCAGTTAACAAATTACAAGAATATATACGCGATTTTGTTACAATAATGATTCGGCGGACGCGGCTTCGGTGTATCGGTTCGGTGGCGGTATGACGGTGGTTGGTGTTTTTAGGTTATCCCTCGGATTTGTGGGGTCGTGAGCGCACGGCTTCACAAATCTTCGTCGCTCGTCTCGTTCTTCTCTTTATCCTGTGTGCACACAGAGATAAAGCGAGTCGTGAGATGTCGGCGTAAGGCTGTCTTTGGAGGTGCGGAATTAACCTTAGTTTCACCAGGACGTGAGCGCACGACCTGGCGAATCGCCGGCGGAACTATTGTTACTCTCTCAACCCCGTGGGCTCACAGTGGCAGAGGGCGGCAGCAATATGTCGGAATGTAGGCTAGGATTTTACGGTGACACCGGGTGTTGCCTACGTGTGCTCACGTAGACGAGGCTCGGTGTCGTACGGATGTTCCGGGTTGCTTCGCGTGCTCACGATGGCAATTCGGAGTTTTAGGTTTCGGTTCGTCTACCAAATCGTCACGTGGGCTCACGAAACGATTTTGTCGGCGTAGGCCTATCTCTCGCTTTTCCTTGTAATAACGTGTGCGCACGACACTACCTGGAGTGGAGCTCGAGTAGAACTGCCCGTTGCGCCGCTTGATCCGCCTTATAAAGGCGCGCGGCGCGGATGTGTATATATGCGTTCACGGCGCGCCGCATGTACCGCTCGTTGATGTGATTATTTCATAAGTACGCAACTAAACAGCTAAAGCTCAACGCAGTATAAATGTGTGCCATTTTTTGTTGAGTACAAAACCGAACACTCATCCATCGATCCATTGTTGTTAATGTTTCTATGTAAATCCATTTTTGTAATTATATCTATCATATCAAAAATCCTTAAAGTTAGTATAAATTATAGAATCAAGCAAATAATAATAATAATACAAAATAAACGTATATATGAGATCAACGTGCGCTCCCGACAGCATAGTGTATAAAACTTATACTTGCCATGGGAGTGCTCCCAACGGCACAATATATAAAACTTATACTTGCCATTGGGGCGCTTCCGCGCCCCTTGATAATACATAGTCTTAAGCTAAAAGTTATCGCCTATATATATATATATTTATTTATTTATTTATTTAAAATATTCGTTATAAATAGCATTAGAACAGTTAGAATACATTGTTATTTTATGTGAATCTAATAGTAATTAAATTGTGATTTATAAATTAAATAATACTTTCAATGTTAGATGTTATAGAAATCCTTAATATTAGAAGAAAAAAACTTACTAAGTGTTGCGATAATCCCCTTTGAAAAAGAATTTAGCATAAATAAACACTCTAATTATTGAGAAAAAATCCTTAATACTATTCTGTAAAAATAATGAAACAATATGTATAAGCTTATTATATTTATTTATATATTAGTTATAAGAATATATTATACCCATATAATAAATTATCCGTCCAATGTTGACGTTGTTGTATCCGAATCAGATAAGGAATAATAATCCTCAAAGAAATGCAGTGGGAAGATAAAATCTTGCCGTACTGGTGATGTGCATACACCAGCGGAGCTCGAAATCCTGATGTCTTTAAGGATGGACATCCGAGATCTTTTATATTACGGACGTCCGGGAAATATAGTTGCAGCCACTCCTTTTTCCGCGCACCTTTTACTCAAACAATCAGGTTTCTTGTTGGTGATAAGTTAAGGAGGCTGGAGCAAACTTCAGCTAGCTTGACATATGGAAGTTCACCATCGCTCCACTTCAACCCGTGAAAAGAATACTCAAGCCATAGATTGGCACACTGGACATCGCTTGACAAGTCGTACCAAGAGTGCGGTGATTGAAACGTTGCTAGTTGAGCTACTGCTGCTGGCTCGTTGGGATCAATGTAGGCCAACTCCTTGATTATAAATTCGCCGTTTCGCCCCTTGAAGCTCTGGGTATCAAAAATTGAATCCATTTTATCTATGACAATATTACACATTATTAGGAATAAATTTATATATGAAATAATAAAATATTTAAAATATACTTACAAATGCTACGGCAAGCTTTTTCAACTAATGTAATGTAGAGCACAGTATACTGCTTGAGTACACTCGAAAATGTATACAAACACGGAGCAGAGTCTCTCTCTCTCTCTCTCTCTCTCTCTCTCTCTCTCTCTCTCTCTCTACTGCATACACACACGTACACACTAGCTTTTTCTCTCGCACATTGCTCACACATCACGGCGGTTCGCTTGATTAGTTGGAGAGCAGCATTTCTCCAGTCTGGCAGTGGTCAAGTAGCAGGCACACGCACACTACTCTTACATTGGGCATTAGATCTCTGTTTTACCATCCAACACTCGTATAGTCGTATCTGACGGTAAAGAATAGATCTCTTTTATCGATCTTCTTTTCTCTCATTTACATTAGACTTTTTATCTCATATATTATAATACTTTACAATATCAATCTGAAGTATAAATTAACATATCTAAATTAAACAATATTTTTTTATTCTATGAATAGATATTAACTGTGAAAATGGAGGATATTAGAATGAATGCTTACAGCAAGTTAAGCTCTTGGAAAAGGTCAAAAGATATCATTTTCTACTACAAATACAGTTGATTTATCCACTATAACACGATGGAAACATCAATTTCTTTTAACATTAAAGACATTTCGTAAAATTCTGAGTAATAGAAAGCTTATAGTTCAAGAACGACAAAGCATTATACGTACTATGGGAAAAGTAGAATATATGAGAGCAAGACTTGAAGTTATGACTAAAAAGAAAGCGGTGCTGGAGTACAAGTAAATAAACAAAATACTGTCACTGTCCGTGTATGTTGGATTGATATGGATAACGCCTTTGAAAACCGCATGAGGACTGCTGTTATAGCAAATTTGACACATATTGATATAATTAATTTCCTTCGAGACTCTGCAATATTATTTACACGAAGAATAAAAAGTATGATGCGCTCAAATGATAAAGCTTTTAAAATTAACACGTAAATTTTAGCATGTAAATTTACAAAAACATGTGTAATGACTAATGTTAATGTGGAAGAAAAAGAAAAAGAGTGCATTGAGACTAAATATTTTAACACAAAAAATCATGAAATTTTATCTGCAACATTCTTAAACAAATGGTTTAAGTCTAAAGTTTTTGAACCTCTACTCACAGATATTGAAGAATTTCAAGAACGTGATTCTGGTTGCACTCTACATTCTATTGAAAACATACAGATAAATATATGGGACGTTCCACGTCAAACGTAATAAAGCTCTGCCCAAAATTCCTTTTGATCTAAAAATGTTTAAAAATATGGAAAATTTAGCATTTTTTATGTACTTTCAATTAATGAGGGGCGTTTTTCAAAATTTTGTTCCCAGACGGAGCTACGCGTTTCCTAACCTTAAAAAATTACTACTTTACGAAATAATCAAGCTGTCAGATATCACAGGGGCTCAGAAAAATTCTAAGAAACGACTATTTTCATGTATTTTGAGCTACTGAACAAGAATCCGACGGTATTTTTTACCGATACTTCAAGCGTTCGTCCCTGAATTGTCGCGCGCGAAATATTCTTAGGCGAATATTCCCGCTTTTTACGCGTGTGTTCGAGTTCGCAAGGAGTGAGGTGTGGGAGAAATAAAGAAGTCGATTGAGCGAAAATCGAGAGTATTTAATTACGCTCAAATTGAGAGGGGAAAGCCGTGAGGCATAAAACCCCTCTCGAAGATCTTACAAGCTGCGAAGAAAAAGAAGAACGTGTG
>JAZHPH010000152.1:105231-142373 GCA_037356405.1 Nasonia oneida
ATCCATGTTTCCGTACATATTATAATAATTGGTTTTACTACCAAGCTTTCAATAAATGATTCTAATTTTTCGTTATTCGCATTTAAACTTCTTATATTTACACAGAGAATTAAGTTCTTTTTCTTCGAGATGCTCTTGTTGAGTGATCTGATGTTTTCTGCATCACGTTCTATGTTGTGTATGTCTTCAAAATTGAATTCTTGAGCCATTAGTTAATCTTTTTTTCTTAGTCTATTTGTTATACGTGTGTTAACTGAGTTGAGTGACGTAGAAGACATCCCATACCGACATATCTCGGTATTACAGGTTGTATCGTGTAGTCAGTAAGGTCAATGAACTTTCTTATTTTATTTTGTAGGATACTGCGTACGTGGCTATCTGTTGCCATATGCTCAGTATTATATTCAGTCTTATACTTATTATTGCTGAAGATACAGTTAGGACAATTTAATTTATTACCGGAACAATCTGTAGTTTTATGATTGCCTGCACATTTTAAACATGTGTGATTATTTGTGCACTTAAAGCCATTATGCGCATATCTACCACAATTAAAACATGGCTTAACGTTGCAGTAGTCATGCATCTTACAGTTTTGATAACCCACGAAGATCCTGTTTTTATTCTCTCTCACATGTTGATATAGTTCAGCAGGGATTTCTAATATGACTGACTGTAGATGAGTTTTGGAGTTATCATATGAGTGCAATACTGTACACTTCTTGTTGAATTTACTAAAATTTCTTTTATTTATGTCATCTTCAATTTTTTTATTGTCTAAAGTTTCAAAATTATCTATTCCAACTACTTTAACCTTTGGATTCTCTATTGTTTCTTTTGTAACATCACAACTTTCATCAAGCTTTTTCTTCAAAACATTATATGCTTTGCTTGCACTTTCTTCTGTTAAACAATCTACTATTATTTCACTCTTTTTCTTAATTAGTTTTTTTGCTTGTATGCTCTTATCTTTAATGAGATAGTGTGCAATAGCATCATTTATTTTGCCAATAGGATATTCTTTAGAATCTTTGTTTTTAACTATAATTTTTGGGATTCGTTTTGGCTTGTTATTAGTCATGGCACTCGAAATTACTTGAGCATATGTTTTGTTTTTTGAGGTATTTATTTCACTTTTCTGCTTATCAAGTAATTCTCTCAATAACTTATTTTTTTCTTTCAGTTCTTTATTTAGTTCTTTTAATAGTGCATCCACGCTTCAAATTACTGTCCATTGATACACTATTCTCATCATCATCCTCACTTTCAGCTTCTGACACATTTATGTTATCACTTTTTCTCAATTTAATCTGAGCAATGATTATTTTGGCTTCATTACTCAGTACATTTGTATTCACTCTCGAGATTAGGTCTACTTGGTTATGTTCCGGACATAATCCTAGAACTCCACTGATTTTTACTGCCCCATCTATTTTAGCAAAATCACTAGTATGAAAAGCTTCCTCACATATTATACAAATAACCGTTTTTACTTCCACTTTTGGATGACATTTATAGAAAATTGCTGACTGTGAAGTCACCGAGCCCGAGCTCGATGACTCCATCTTGGATTTATGACTGGTTTGTATCTATAAATTTTTCTGTCGACTATTTTCCAGTCTCTATATCTGCGCACGAATTTTAGTATTTGATAAAACCGTTTTTTATACCATTTGTCGGTCGTTGTCTCGTTGATCGTGATTGCATTTATTTCTACCGTTTCCTCGTTTTCGAACATTCATGATAGCACGTCTGGCACTACGTTATATTTACCTTTCCGGTGTACGATTTTGTAGTCGTAACTCATGAGTTCTTGTGCCCATCGGCCTAATCTTCCTACAGGGTCTTTTTTCTTGAAAGGCACTGTAGTGCGCTATGATCGCTTATCACGGTAAAACTACTTCCTTCTATATACAGTCAGAATTTTTCTATCGCAAATTTTATCGCTAGGCACTCGCGTACGGTCGTGCTGTAATTTAATTCAGTTTTGCGTAATGCTCTGCTTGCGTATGCGATTGCTTTTTCTTCGTCCTTAATTATTTGTGTAATAACGCTTCCTAAACCTATGCATCGCAATGCAAAATAAATTCTGCGTCAGAATCCGGTCTGTGTAAAAGAGGTGCCTCGCTGAGAGCTTTCTTTATTATTTGAAACGCGTTTTCGTCCTCCTCTTTCCACACGAATTTGACGTCTTTTCGTGTCAGTTTTGTAAGCGGATCTGCTATTGATGCAAAATCTTTAATTGATTATCTGTAACACGAGGCCATTCCGAGGAATCTGCGCAGAGTTCTTGGACTCGGGTAATTTCTAATTGCTTCGGTTTTGTGGAGGTCTATCATAAGCCCTTTCTCATTGACTAGAAAACCTAGGGATTTCACTTCTTTACAACCGAAGTTGCTTTTATCGCGATTTATTGTTAATCATTACTATAGGTTGAGTATAGATGAATTTTCTAACCTTTCATTAGATTTTTGAAATCATTATTGTAAAATTCCTTTCCGCGATCTGTTTGCAATTCTTGGGTACTCTTTTTAGGTACTTACCCCGTATAAAGAGTTTCGAAGAAACGTCTTATACCTAGGGCAAACGCCTCTCGTATCTCACGATACACCATACTAGTATATTTTTTTAGGTTAGGTGCGCCGCTCCTTTTCGCTGTCGCACGCAGTCAAGTAGATTTTACTGAAGTCTGTGCAGTAGCATCTACTGAACAGGTGTTATTAAACTGACTTCAGTAACCGCAACGGTTTATTTTTCTTTTATTTTTATTTTTATTTTTACACGGGTATGCAACTTTCTAGGCATACTTTTGTAGTCCAATAAAGGTAGAAACTGACATTACTTCATTATACTCATACTGAATTCTTGAAAAACTAAACTTTTCACACTTGCTTCTATGAAATACTTGTAGAATGACTATATATGTTCAATATACTATATTCTAAGCCATCACTGAGCATATGTATATCTCTATATACGTATGTTTGATATTTTATCCCTCCGCATAACCTTAAATCTTAAGAAAATATTGATTGTTTTCACTCTAACTATATTAAACACTTGCACTGTAACTGTATATTATCATACTCATCACCATGTATATATACGCATAGTTTTACTAATTTTTATACGAAGTAACCTTATATTACACTTCATACTTTCTTGAATCGACTTTTTTTACTCAAACTCACTATATATACTGAATATACGATATTCTGCACAACACCTAGACTAAATTTTCAAGATAATCTTACGTTATACTTCATACCTTCCTGAACGAACTTTTTTCACTTAAACTCACTATATTTATTGAATATACTATATTCTACACTACGCCTTGCTTAATTTTTTTAAAAAACCTTATATTACATGTCATATTGCTTAAATCAACTTTTTTCACTCAAACTCTACATCATGCCTACAATAAATTTTTAGAGTTTTTTCTCCTACTTCCTTACCTCTCTTCTGACTAATCCTTCTCTTTCTTCTGTCTTCGTAAATCTTGTAAGCCTGTGAACGGTAGAGGCTTGTCTTTGTCAACCACTACTTTGTCATGTCGTACACAAAATTTGTGCTGCCCTGCTATGGCTGACAACAGCAAGTCACTTATATTGCCTTTATCACCATGAATGTATATATGTATATATATTTAATATTTGCATGTTACTTAAAATCTTGACTTGGTGAATTTTATATTATACTTTTGCGTCCACTAAATACTTACATATGTGTAGATGTGTATAACATACATATACAACTACCGCATATAAACACAAAGTCTAAAACGATACATCTTTAATTTTGCTTGCTCTGAACGTAACACTATGCCTCATAATTATAGAAATACATATAAATTATAAAATTGTAAATCATTAACTCAATGATGTATGGTTACTGCATCACAGAATCGACTTCTTAAACAAATATTGAACAATACTTTTAATAAATTGTAATTTATGCATTTTATACATGAATTAAATTGTAACTAGATTATACATAGCAAATTATAACAATCATAAATAACAATCATTATTGCATTGAAAAATTAATAATAATAATAATAAAAATTAAAATAAGAACAATATTTTAATCATAATTTTAACATTGTACTTTGTAATAAAATGCAACAAAATCATTCATATACAAGATAAATAATAATTTTAATAAATTAAAAATAATATACTTTACCAGTCAAGAGGCTGATAGAAAAATTCATCTGCTACAAACATCGTAAACATTGAAGAAGCTGCAACAATAAAATAAATTCCACAAAGTAAATGCTCAATAGAAAAAGTTTTAAACAATAATTTTTGTTTTTAATTTATAATAAATCACTTATCTAATAATTTCATTGAAGTACTTTATTGAAGGCAGGATACACATACATGGAACACTTGTGAAATTCAACTAATTATATACTAATTATATATCACTAATAATTAGAGAAAAATAATAACTATTAAACAATATTATTATGCACCAACAATATATGCAATACAATTAACAATTTAAAATCGAAAAGTCAAAACAAACTAAAATCTAGAATACTAACTAAATATGGAGTGTGAACTTCAATATTAAAATTGAACAAACGATCCGAATCATAAACTACATAAATGTAACTATAGAATTAGTAATCAAAGGCAACTTCACTCATTATATAATTTGCTAGCATGACTTCATGGCTTTTACGGAAAATCAGAAAATTATTAATTTGCTAAAATACATTAGCTTATACTTTCAACGCACAGAATGATATAATTTGCTCCATAAATATAAATCTAATTTAGCCGTAGTAATAACAGAATTAAGAAATATTTAGATAAGAACACATCTATTTCAGAGAGAGAGAGAGAGAGAGAGAGAGAGAGAGAGAGAGCACACAGTGGCGCTGTCGTCGTTCAGCAAATTCCAAACTGTAGGCCTTAGCAACACGACATAAACCGTTATAAGTGTTATACAACATATCGTAGATGGCGGAACTGTCATACGTTGCAGTGTCGAACTGCCATTCCGGCTTCGGTATAGCCGTGGCTGCTAAACAGATAGAAGTGTTGCCACTGTCGTGACTGAAGATTAGTCCCGTTACACGCAAAAAACAACAGAAACAAATAAATACTGACCCACTATGTTAAATAAATATTATCCCGTAGTGCAGCATTTATCAGGAATAATTTAGTCTGTTTAATTTTTAGCTGGAATAATGTTATTGCGAATAAGGTCCCGTTGATTATTATTTTCAAATCGTATTATTAACTTAAATTTTTCATAGCACGTGCATCGAACACTCGCTTTTCACCTACGCAAAAGTGGAGCGAAAGTCGAGTTTGTCAAGCCTGGACAAAAGGGCTTTTTAGTGTTTTTGTGTTTGTATATGTATAAATAAACACACATATACACACACATATACATATATCTTAAGGCGAAAGTGTTTTTTCCCTAGGAGCGAAAGTGAGCACTTCCCCCCCGGGAGCGACAGTAGACAGCACTTTCGCCTCCAAAATTTTCAAATTTTTCAATTTTTTAAAATTTCTGAAATTTTCAAAATTTAAAAAATTTTTTAAATCCTCAAAATTTTTTAAATTCTTAAAATTTGTTAAATTAAAATGTTTTAAATTTTTACAATCCTGCTTTTTCAGGCAGGCTAAAAAGAGCGCTATCGAGGCGCTGATTATAAAAAAAACACGGTACACAACAAGGGGTGAATCGGCTTTTTCAGACTCGGATGATGATTGAGCTCTCGTGTCCGTCTTGGGCGCCTGCGGCGCCTTTCTCGTGCTCAATCATCATCCTCGCTTGAAAAAGTCAACTTTTGCCCCTAGTTGTGTAATGTACTATTATATGTTATTATCCCTGTCAAAAATATTTACATCAAATTTTACATACAATTTTATGTAAAGATTTTAAACTATTAGATATATAATTTCACATGCACGAATAAAATTGTAAAACTACGTAATATTTCACATAAAATTTTACCTTCTGATCTTTACGTACAATTCTATTTAAAATATTACGTAAAGTTTTACAATTTAATTGATTTATGTAAAATTGTACACGTAAAAGTTCTAAATTATTACATAAATATTGATGTAAAATTTGGTGTGAATATTTTTAACAGAGTATCATTACAATCCCTAAAATGTTTTATACACAAATCAATGGTCATTAAAATTCAACATTATTTTTTGCTGCAGCAGATCAATAAAAGTATTCGAATGAAACTGACTAGTTTTATTTAGATTATGCAATTGACGAATCTGAAATATTGATCTGTTACATAAGAATACGAATTTCTTCTATAAAGCATGGTCAGTATATTGAAAATACCATCTAATAACACAACCGGTAATTAGAACAGGAAAAATAGACGATGTTTCCTCTCATCGTCAAGTCTTACCCCATTACAGTTTAATGAATTTATTAACAATATTTGAATATCTACATACTTTGTGTCTGTATGTACTGTGTCTATGTGTGTGCATGTATGTGTGTTCATCAGTGAAGCTTTAAATTTCGGCGTGTGCCTTATGTAAAAAGCAAAGCGTTTCGTTTTTAGCGATGTTTTGAAATAGTATTGATTTTATAGCTTGAGTTACACATTTTCCAATTTTTTGTTTCACTGGCACAGTCTAAGCATACTTTGAGAATACATCAATACCTGTGAGCAGGTACTTAAACCCTTTATTTTGCTTGGCATATGGAATCATTTCAACAAGATCTGCTTGCCAAGTTTCATCGATATCTTTGCTGAGAAAAGAACGACGTGGATAATTACGGCAAGCAGGTTTATGAAATTCCTCCACTAGTCCTGCTTTCATCATAATTTACAAGTTTATTTATTCCAGAATCCAAGATTTGTAATTTCTCTTGCAAATCCCTTAGCGTATTATCTATTCTAGAAAATTCTGCCTCAGTATTTATAATTTTATCATTTACTAGAATCTCCACTTCCTGTAAATCTTTTTCAAATTTATCAGCTCTTTGTTTAACAAACTTTTTTACAGACTTTAAATTTACAGCATCATCTTGATCCACAGCATCACCAATATAACACAGTTTTCGATTCCCTAAATCACTATTTTTATCACTAATCAGCTTAAATCCTAGTCCAGGCGGTCCTCGACATGTGCTTGCAAAGACTAGTTGACGTCCAAACACGTCAATACTCATCTCGATACTGAGTTTTTACAAAATAATTTCAGCTTCACGAAGCTCCCCAATGATTAATTGTATTTCATTGACATGGTTGTTATTGCCAGCAGGTGTTTCAGCTATAAGTAATCTTAAACGGTCTACAAGCTCATTTGGGTCATTCCAATAACGGTATTCAGTATGGATATTTTTATGAGCAATCTTATATGACATAAGCCCCTTACCACTTTTACCAATTTTCAGAATTTTACTCACAAAATCAGTATATTTCTTACTTGTATTTTCACGAATATCTTCCTTCGCATTATAGTATTTTTTGTGTGCATTTGTGTCTTTTAAAATCTTAGCATAATTATTCTTATCATTGTCAGTGATTAAAGTGTCATCAGGATATTTCTTAAACAACGATTCCACTAGACCGAGATCTTTTTCATATACTTTATTACCAACGATAATTTTATCTTGGTTAAAACTTATAGGAATATTTTCAATCATAAGTTTATCATCACGCATTTTCCTCACTCCATATACTGTATCTAAGGCTCGTGTTTGACCCTTAAGCAGCAATCGAATGTTTTCATTGACATTAGCGCTCATAACTATTTTTTCATCATCCGAAACATCTGAAACACTAGCAGCATTATTTTCAATAACAGTTTCTTCGTGATCTAAAATATCTGAATCGCCTACAGTTGACTCAAAAGCTGATTCTCCAGGATCATCATCATCATCATCATCATCATCATCGATGTCGCCATCATAATCATCATCATAGTCTTTTTATTACTTTCAATACGCTCTAATTTTAATTTTCTCTTCTTTCTTTTTCTTTTTTAACTACTACTGGCGATAAACTTTTTTCTTGTTTATTATGTTCACTTACATCGATTAGCTTTTCCAGTGGTTTCACAAGCAGTTTGAACGAGTCCTCCAAACTTTTTTTTTACCTCCAATTTATGTGACTTTACCAAATCTTACTTTCTTTTCAAAGCTTTTCGAGCTTTTGTCACGGGTGTCTATTTACTATAAGAGAGCGAGTAGAAGAGTGCAATGCGGTGGCGGCCGTGGCCCGACGACAGAAGGTCTGCCTTGCAAGCCAGAGGATCTCGGTTCAAGCCCAGGGTCCGTCACTTTTCGTTGCACTCTTCACTGCATTATTCATCTGCAATTATTTTTGCATTTAGATGATGATACATACGATTGTCCATGAGAAAATAACGTATTTTAAAGTATATTTCTACATTATCGAAACTTTGTCCTTGAGATTTATTAATAGTTATAGCAAACGCTAAAAGCAAAGAATAAAGGAAATTTTTTTCTGCATAAAATAATTAGCAATGAAGATAAATTTCCAGTATTTAAATTCATTCTAGGTATGAAAACTTTATTTCAATTTTTTTTCCCCAGGAATAATTTCGGCTTCAATATTGTGCTTAAATAGTTTAGTATCTTTTAATCGCGTGCCATTACACAAACCATCTGTTATGCTTAAGTTTCTTATAAACATAATGATAGCTCCAATTCTTAAATTAAGTTCATGAGGTGTCAATCCTTCACGAATACTACTTAATATTTTGATCGAAAAATTTATTTAAATGTTATCACATATTTTTACATACTCTATCAAGTGGCATTTAAGAAAAATAAAAATTTCCAGAATTCACGATATGTATTGGCTGTATTCTATAGTGAAACGGTCCGCGAAGGGTCAATACGCGAACGTGAAGGATTCGAGACCCGAGGTTAGTAAAGCGGGATCGAAGCACATTCGAAGAGCGATAACAGTCTTTGATCCACCGGGTAATATCTATTGAGTGGACAAAAGACCTCCCTATCCTCTGTAATGGCCGAGCCACCAGAGGAGAGCTGATCGTGTCTAGAGGGAGATGAGTAGGGTATTCCCACTACGCATATCCCGCACACTTAGGTAAATCACACAGCTATTAGACTGATGTGTGAGGTACTACCATCTCACCATGAGTCTAGAACCAGATGCGCCACCTAAATGCAGGGTACTACCATCCTACACCGGTGACACAACTGATGGGGGGATAGGAGTGGGTAGTGCTAAACAAGGGTTGAAATAGTTTATATGTTTTAAATGTCTTTCATTTATTTATTTAATCATTCAATATTCAATTGTAAGCGATGCTGGATCTCAGTCTACAAGGAGAGCGAGTTGACTGCACACATACTCTTCGAGAGCCTGGGGCTCATGGACTACTGGGTATGGTGGAGTCCGGAGCAAGCAGCGAGTACTACCATTCGCACGTTGCTCAGTTGAGAGCCAGATCATGAATGCTCGCTGCTGGCTCCGGGGCTCCTTATATACCCGGGATGCTCCCTCTCTCCTGTGTTATCTGCGCGCACGCCATCTACCAGCGCTTAGGTAGACTATTTACATGTAGCTACTGGCGCCACTCGGTCGGTAACTTGCCTACGCCAGGCAAGTTATCTGTTGCTGTTCTCTTATCCCCCGGGCTGGGCCTGCCGTCTCAATAGGATATTTGATTACATATTTATTTAAATAATGCCTTAAACTTTATTTTGACAATGGGTTTAAATATGTACATAATTTATTAATATATAATATAATTTAAATAATATACTTTCAATAGTGATATTTACTTTATTACTTTTTTACTTAATATGAAGATACAATGGAAGGAAACATGGAAAAGGTAAAAGTATAAATAAAATAGAAAACAAGTATATTTATATTTATAAATAATAATCGATTATTTATTAAAACATTTATGATTTTACAAATTTATTGCCATATATATTGGTAAGACAAAAAATAACCGCTGCCAATTCTTCGGCACTTAGCTTCCTCCCACAAAATGTATAGTTTCATTAAATAAAATATTGTTTAAATATACAGTATATTAATGATTTTTAAAATACTTTCAATCTTAATTATTTTACTGAAGGAGCACCCATCACAATATCAAATCATATAATTTTCATAAAGAATTTTTTTTTTTCAAAAATTCTGAACTTCAGTTATAAGGTTTAACAAAAATAGTAGTTTTCAGTTATACAGAGTGAGAAACATCTTATTACCTTCTAGACTAATTGGTTTCATAAGCTGCAAGAAGAACTTAGCCGAAGCAAGCAAAGTTCTAACTTTTCCCAAATTTCAACTTAATTAAAGCGTTTTTTAGCTCAAAAACTAGTCGCCAAATTGGCTTAAAATTTTAACAGCAAATAGATTGTATTGTTTTTTATGATAGTATTATTTTTTATGGTCATACATTTTCTCAAAACGTTTGACAATTTAGTTTTGGAGATATTAATTTTTTTCAAAAAATCATCTTTTTTATCTTAACAATTGAACGGAACGGTTAATCTGGAAAATCTTGCGGGAAAAGATAGGCAATTTTATGCTCTTTCAGATACACTATTGTTGAATACGTTGTATAAATCATATCATTAAAAGAAGCAAAAATATTTTTTTTTAAATCGTAAAATGGCTATAAGATGGCCATGAAATGGTCAGAAACATACAAAAAATGTTCCCGAATTCAGAATCAGAAAACATATAGACGGAGAGCTGGCTACATGGCGAGCAACATGCCTCGGTGCAAGCAAAATTTTACCTGGAAAAGGTTCGATTGTTACCGGCAAAGTGAAAGCCCGACCGCCAGAAGGCGCATTGGAAGCTATATGCGTGGGCGCACGTTCAAACTTATAAATTTTCCGACAAAAAAAACTGACGATTGGCAAGGCTGAAAATTTGCACAGGTGTCGAGAAGAATGAGAAATAGCAGCGAAAAAATTGTCAGAAGAGCAAGTGGAAGCTAAAGGGTTGTCAGAAACTGCTAAAGTTGCGAAAAATGTCGGGAAATTTACATGTTAAGGAAAACTTCTGACAATTTGCATTTGTATTGTTTAAGTATAGAATAAAGTGCGTGCAAAGTGTCAGAAGCCAAAGTGGAAGAGATCAAGAGAAATTTGGGGGTAAAGTCCAAGAGCGTCTTTCGGCGCGCGGCGTAGCGCTAAGCGGACCGATCGCTTTTCTCTTCATTCTGACATCGTACATGTTTTAGAGCACTTCTGACAATTAATATGAATATTCGTAGAGGGTTGAAGGAACTATCATTAATATGTCAGAAGTCAATTGAGAAGAATTCATAAATTTAATTAAGTATACTTATCGTTACGTTAGCAACATTTTGAGTGATTGTTATATCTTTAATACAAGCATATTAAAATGTTGAAATATAAGTGAAAAATAAATGTCTAAATTTTCAAGTTCGAAAACTATGAAATAGAGGAAGAGAAAGTTTTATGAGGGGGCTATATTATACGAGAGATGGATCTCAGCTCTGAATGTCGTTTGGCCGATGACCTGCGTTTCAGGTATACAAACCGAGGGTCGCTGTACAGTATTTACGAGCTCTTGCGAACATCTGCTCGTTCTTTTGGGTTTCTCTTCTCCCCTCTCTCTTTCGATTTTTCGCTCGGAAATTACCGTTTTCAATTTGAAAAGAGGATCGAGACGGCAGTTCGGCTTGTAACTCGGAGCCTACAGAATGGCTAGAGTTCAATTTTTCATTTTCGTTCTGTAACTGTATTTGTAAACGACAAAATGAGTTCAAAGCTATCTTGTGTGTTTAAGTGTGAAGCTGTTTCCGGTAGAATAATGAAATTTACCGACGACAATTTAAAACAGTGCCGTGATATCCTTCGTATTCGTGCTGCATTAAATATGAAATACAAGGACGTCGTTTTTCCTGACTGTGTGGACGATGTTCATGGATATCACTCCGGTTGCCGCAAAAATTTCTTAGCAATCCCAAAAAAATATATTGAAAAATACGAACAACTTCAAAACAAATTAACCAAAGAAAATGCTAATCCCACTGTAGTTGATGCAGCGTCGACATCGTTTGTAAGTACCTCAGGTAATTTAAATATTCACAGTACCACTTTATAGTATATCTAAACAATTTTCTAATCAATAAAATCGACACCGTACTAACTCTACATCCTACACAAAATAATTCTACACACATATTTGCTACACGAAAAAATTCTACACAGATTTATTTACTATACACAAATAGCATACACACATTTTTGATTATGTGTAGCAAATATGTGTGTGTAGAGTTATTTTGTGTAGGGTGTAGAGTTATTTTTGTGTAGAGTTTATACAGTGTAAAAAACCAACTATCACGATACGTACAAATTAATATTTTAAATTAATCAACGCAATCGACGTCCATGTCAGTTGACCTTGAAGAGGATAAAGCATGTGGCAAGCCGGGACCAGGTGTCTACGAGGAAGCGAGTGTCGAATGTAGCGTAAACGATGAGGAAAGTGATGAAAGAATTTGTTTTTTTTTGCGATAAACACCGTAAAGTATTTAATTATCGTGCGGTACCTCTTCACTCAGCGGTGGTCGAAAAATTGCGAAACGATATAATGGCTGTAGCGAATGCTTGTGAGGATCGAGACATCGAACAAAAATTAGAAGCTGTAGGTGTAAATGGGAATATTTATTATCATAACCCATGCAAAATGACATATCTAAAAAAAATGTGTTCAAACCAGTAAGTGATACTGAATGGCTTAAAAGAAAAAAGCGTGGGATTTATCGCATTACTGTAAAGTATCGAATACTCCAATGTGGGTTGGGTATAATCATAAAATTACCGAAGATAACAGTGTAAAGCAAAAAATTTCTTATCTTATGCCAATCAATGCATCTCCGATGAGCCCCACTGTCGTATACGAAACAATGAGACAAGCTCAATAGATTGCCAGAGAATGTCAGCAGACTTACATGTAAGTAACGTATGATTTAGCGATGACAAAAGTCGCTTATCAAATTCAATCGATAGAAAAACCGAAGTTTGATGATCTTTTTATACATATGGGCGTTTTTCACGTAATGATGGCCTATTTTAAGGCTTTAGGGAAATTCATCGACGAGTGCGGTTTAACTCATATGATGGTCGAGAGCAATTTGTTAGCTAGTGGCTCGGTAAACGGTTTTATAAGCGGCAAGCATTTCAATCGATGCAAAAGATTACATCCATTGGCTTCCTTAGCTTTACAAGTTTTACATATTGAAAAGTTCATTAAAACCTATAAGATAACTATTTCCCAACATGTAATAGATTCTTTAATAAAAATGCAGTCAGAAAAATTATCTAGCGATGAATTGGCCGATAAAGAGCTTTTAGCACTAATTGAAAATTATTCCAAATTCAAGCAAGACACACTAAAGGGAATTTATGGAAAAACAGCACAGTATTATGTAATGTACATTGAATTTGTTAATTATTATTTAATGTTTACTAGAAGCATTCGTGTAGGAGATTTTGACCTGTACAAATTTATAATTCCTAAGTTAAGCAATTTATTTTTTATGTTTAATCAAAATAATTATGCAAGATGGCTCTTAAAGTATCATGATGATTTATTGACAATTGAACAAAAGCATCCACAACTTGCCGAAGAGTTCAAAAAAGGGATGTTTGGGATAAAGAGAACGTTTAATTCTTTCTCGCGCGCGCCCGTAGATTTAACTTTAGAGCAAACCGTAAATGCCGATGCAGCGAGAAGATTGACGGGCATAACGCACTTTACTAATTCGATAAGTGCTCGATAGCGATGGGCAAGGAGTCATGGCATAAGATCGACAATAATTTCGTATGTGTTTGACCTTTGTGGATTAAAAAAAATTCAGGATGCGACATCTAATTTGGAAAATCATCAAATCAAGAAAGATTCTGCTTGTTTACTTAAATTTATCAATGTACCAAAGAAAAATATGAATCCTTTCGATTGCTATGAAATGAACAATGATTTATTATACAATATAAAAAGTGGTCGCTGCGCGCCTGAAGCTGTGGCTGATTTTCTTCTAAATAAATGTTGAAAAAAAGGACAGGAACTACGAGACACATTTATTTCCGAGTGCTCAGAAAATGAACAAAGATTTGAATCTGTTATAAAACAGAACAAAATAATTAATTTCACAACTTGTAATAAAAGACAAAAAGTAACAATCAACCATAAAGTACAGGAAATTCGTATGCAACGCGATTTATTCGGTCGAATGTTAGGGATTTCGATGGAAGAGGCGACAGATATAGAAAAAATGTTTTCATACCCGATGACTCCGATGCCTACTTCATTATGTCATTTAGAGGCACGATTTGTAAAACCGAAAAATCGGCTATGATGAAAATTCTGCAAAATGACAGTGCTTTACCGACCCACATCGATGTTATAATTGTTGATGGTTTTTTTTTAATTCATTGTATAAAAGATGTGCCGCAATTGTTCGGCAACATTTCAAAAAAATTTTACAAATTCTTACGAGTTATAATGCTTTATCTATTCATATAGTTTTTGATCGCTACTGGTCGCCGTCTATCAAAGATTATGAACGTTCGTTGAGGGGAGGTATCGATAGTAACTATGACTACGTTATCTCTGGTCCGGAACAAGCTAGGACACATGATTTTGCCAAAGAACTTAGGAATGACAAGTTTAAAGAAGCTCTTGTCCTTTTCCTAATTTCACACTGGCAAAGTAATGATGTATCCCCTTTTATAGGAAATAAAACTATTGTATTAAATTATATACATTGTTACTAGTACAGCGTCGTTAATGGTAATGTTGTTCGAACGGTGAATCCCGATTTTTTTTGTCCTTCGCATGAAGAGGCTGATACTAAAATTACATATCATGCGTCTAAAATAAATTCAGATTGTAATGTTGTGGTGAAGTGCTCTGATACAGATATTGTTGTAATTATGTTAGGTAATTTGCACAAAATAATAGCGAAAATTTATATTGAATGTGGAGTCTCCAATAGTCATATTATAGATGTAAATGCGCTTCATACACTTTTAGGTTTAGATCTATGCAAAGCATTGCCAGGATTTCACGCGTTGACCGGTTGCGATTATAATCCTGCATTTTTTAGGATAGGCAAACAGCGTCCATTTAAAATCCTCGCGAAAAAAGAGGAATTTCAGAAGGCATTTGCTAGCTTAGGAGATACGTCGATCGATACAACCGAAATATTTTCAAAAATAGAATCATTCGTTTGCAGTATGTATGGATTTGTGTCAATTAAAAAAATTGATAACGTCAGGTTTCAAATGTTCCTCCGTAATTATAAAATAAAAAATACGGACGAAGCTTTCTTAAAAAAAAACTTTAAAAGCTTCGACTCTTCCTGCTTGCCACCTTGCTACACCGAACTTCAAAAACAGATAAGAAGAGCACACGTGGAATAACGCTACATTATCGGATCCAATCCAATTCTAGCCAGAAACGTCGGGATGGACTTTAACTGAAAATAAATATGATTTCCTGTGGTTTGAAGGCCCACATTTGCCCCCATCGGTGAAGGATATCATTTTGGATAATGACGATTCGGAAGGTAATATTCAATTCGAAACTCTTACCTGCATACATGATTTATTTCATTTACTAAACTATTTATTATTTTCAGTTGATAACGAGGAGTCCGAATATGATAGCGATGAAGATCGTGAATCTGAAGAGAATGTGCAAGATACTGAATACGAAACCGATTGATAATTTCAAAATTGAATTGCTTATAAATAAAATAAATTTTTTAAATTCTATATAAACATGTATATCTTCTCAATTGACTTCTGACATATTAATGATAGTTCCTTCAACCCTCTACGAATATTCATATTAATTGTCAGAAGTGCTCTAAAACATGTACGATGTGAGAATGAAGAGAAAAGCGATCGGTCCGCTGAGCGCTGCGCCGCGCGCCGAAAGACGCTCTTGGACTTTACCCCCGAATTTCTATTGATCTCTTCCACTTTGGCTTCTGACACTTTGCACGCACTTTATTCTATACTTAAACAATACAAATGCAAATTGTCAGAAGTTTTTCTTAACATGTAAATTTCCCGACATTCTTCGCAACTTTAGCAGTTTCTGACAACCCTTTAGCTTCCACTTGCTCTTCTGACAATTTTTTCGCTGCTATTTCTCATTCTCCTCGACACCTGTGCAAATTTTCAGCCTTGCCAATCGTCAGTTTTTTTTGTCGGAAAATTTACAAGTTTGATCGCACGCCCACGCATATAGCTTCCAGTACGCCTTCTGACGGTCGGACTTTCGCTTTGCCGGTAACAATGGAACCGTTTCCAGGTAAAATTTTGCTTGCACCGAGACATGTTGCTCGCCATGTAGCCAGCTCTTAGACTAATATATGCATGCCAAATTTTATTACGATCGATCGCGTGGTTCCAGAATTATGACGGTATACGTACACGCACACAGCCATCCGCACGGACATTTTTAAAAAATGCATGATTCGTACCCCAAACACCTCCAAACGCGTTTCTACGATGTTTTACCGAAACTGAAAATCATAGTATTACATAGCTTTCTTTTAGGAGGAAGCAATACTGGTTTTGGTTATGATGAAAAATTACATAATAATTATTTGTCACTCGCTGTGTTCATTTAATAAATCGACAATTACATCTAGATGATGTGACGCAAGCTGGTAAAATAAATCGACAATATAATTCCGGCTAGAGGATATTTCATCCTTTGACTCATTCGCACGTTCTTGTACAATCGACTTAACAGTATCAAACCATTCATTATCAATCAGATTAATATTTTCTTGTACAATAGTTGATGTATACATGCCAAGTTTTGATACTGGTATATTATCAAGATCAAAGTTTTTAATGTACTTTAAAGCCTCTCTCTCTCTCTCAACACAACTTGCATTACCCGCTACAGATTTGAGATATTCTAGACGCGCATGTATACATTTTTCGATATATTCGTGTAAACAGAGAAATGTGTCTTTTGCTTCCTCCTAGAGGAGGATTTGTAATAGTCAAATTTTTAGTTTCCCTAAAACTTCGTAGAAACGCATTTGGGGGTGTTTAGTGTTCGAATCATGCATTTTTAGAAAATGTCCGTGCGGATAGGTGTGTGTGTGTTTGTTTGTGTGTGCATGTGTGTGTGTATACGTATACCGTTATGATTTTGGAACCACGCAACCGATCGTAATAAAATTTGACATGCATATATGCTTTCTAATTCTGAATTCGGGAACATTTTTTTTATGATTCTGACCATTTTATGGCCACCTTATAGCTATTTTGCAATTTTTTAAAAAATATTTATGCTTTTTTTGATCACATTATTCATACAATATATTCAACAATAGTGTATCTAAAAGAGCATGAAATCGCCTTTTCCGCAAGATTTTCCAGATTGACCGTTGTGTTCAATTTTTATGATAAAAAAGGTGATTTAAAAAAAATTTAATATATCTAAAACTAAACAGCCAATTCTTTTGAAAAAATTCATGACCATAAAAAACGATAATATATATTTACTGTAAAAATTTTAAACCATTTTGATGACTAGTTTTTGAGATAAAAATCGAAAACTAAACAATATGGATTTTTTATGTCGTATCATTACGAGAGTAAAAAGACTTTATTTCAGTTGAAATTTTGGGAAAATATTGATCTTTTGATTACTTTCGCTAAGTTCTTTTTGTAGCTTATAAAACCGATTTGTTTGAACGGTTGTAAAATGCTCACTTTAAGCATTTAAAATCATTTATGAAAAACACAAACGAATAAAAGCAAACAAACCAAAAATTAAATAAAAAGACAAATCAATATTGAAAAGATAAATGCCCTTCCCTATAGGAACCGAGAGAGATTAGGCGCCTCGACTTCGAGAAGCGATAAGAAACTCGGCATCGAAAACCTGAAAAAGCTATCCGAACTCAAGACAATAATACGAGAAATGTAATTAAATTAGAAAAAGTTAAGACACTCGCGAATGGAACCGAATCCGCGAACATAAAAATCACAATGTAAAATTTGAAAGCACGCAGGGCATTCATCACGGTCCGACTCCGAACCCGAATCCTAATCCACCAGCAACAAGAAGAACGTACTCTTCAAGGACTTAATTTAATTAAACACCACGACGAAGCAGCGATAAAAACGATGCTCGCCTACCAATATCCAAGAAACACACCAAGAATAGAAGGAAGCAGCAAGAAGAAGAAGTCGAGAAGACAAGATAAGGAATTCGCACACACATTCGAAAGAAGCACAACGCTTACACTACATTCGCACGCCTTGCGAATACATGTAATATTACAAAAATATAATATAACACAACAAGAATACGCGTTTTAAAGCTGAGAACTCGTCGACATACGCATGGACCGAGCGAAGAGCAGGTCGTAAAAGTTGCGATAACTCAGATAATAGCGCGCGGGAATACAGCGGAAGGCGAGAGTAAGACCAGCTGCATCATTAGAAGAGGAACAATCCTTATCGACTAATAATAAAATTCTGATTGGTCCACACTACTCCAAAATTCAAACGCCGAGAAGATAATATTGACGTCTAAGCATCTAATTGGCCAAGTCTCACCCCTCTGAGAAATTAGAAGAAGATGATTACAAAGAAGTGGAGGATATACAAACTTTGTAGCGCAAGTCGAGGCGGCACTTGATCGTTATAAAATACTTGAACCATGCGGAAGCTCTGCCCGTTTCCGTATCGGTCCTCGTCTCTTTATTTCGAAAGTAAAAACTTAGACTCAATTTTCATAAAATACTTGGACCGTGCAGATACCAAAAATTTAATATCTCCAAAACTAAATCGTCAAACGTTTTAAAAAAACGTATGACAATAAAAAACGGTAATATCTATTTTCTGTAAAAATTTTAAACTATTTTGACGACTAGTTTTCAAGCTAAAAATCGAAAACTAAAAATGGGTTTTCTATGTCGTACGATTACGAGAGTAATAAGGCTATAATTACCTCGGCTAGATATATGTTTTCTGATTCTGAATTCGGGAACATTTTTTGTATGTTTCTGACCATTTCATGGCCATCTTATAGCCATTTTTCGATTTAAAAAAAAATATTTTTGCTTCTTTTAATGATATGATTTATACAACGTATTCAACAATAGTGTATCTGAAAGAGCATAAAATTGTCTATCTTTTCCCGCAAGATTTTCCAGATTAACCGTTCCGTTCAATTGTTAAGATAAAAAAGATGATTTTTTGAAAAAAATTAATATCTCCAAAACTAAAATTGTCAAACGTTTTGAGAAAATGTATGACCATACAAAATAATACTTTCATAAAAAACAATACAATCTATTTGCTGTTAAAATTTTAAGCCAATTTGGCGACTAGTTTTTGAGCTAAAAAACGCTTTAATTAAGTTGAAATTTGGGAAAAGTTAGAACTTTGCTTGCTTCGGCTAAGTTCTTCTTGCAGCTTATGAAACCAATTAGTCTAGAAGGTAATAAGATGTTTCTCACTCTGTATAACTGAAAACTACTATTTTTGTTAAACCTTATAACTGAAGTTCAGAATTTTTGAAAAAAAAAATTCTTTATGAAAATTATATGATTTGATATTGTGATCGGTGATCCTTCAGTAAAATAATTAAGATTGAAAGTATTTCAAAAATCATTAATATACTGTGTATTTAAACAATATTTTATTCATTAAACCTATACATTTTGTTGGAGGAAGCTAAGTGACAAAGAATTGGCAGCGGTTATTTTTTGTCTTACCAATATATATGGCAATTAATTTGTATAATCATAAATGTTTTAATAAATCATCGATTAATATTTATAAATATAAATATACTTGTTTTCTATTTTATTTATAATTTTACCTTTTCCATTTTTCACCATTTTACCGTTATTGTAGCGTTCCCGCCACCTTTAGATAATAACCGTATGATTTGTTAGGGGCTAGGCTATCCGTTAGGTGTTTCTTGAGATCTTCTAATGTATTGAACGTATCTTCTAACTGAACGACCTTCTAACATTTGTCTAGCCTTACCTCTTAACTTTAATATTACGAATCTTAAATACTGTAGCTCCTGGTCCCGTGGAAGTAACGTAAATCCGTTATCCACATCCTGCAGAAACTCTTTTAGATAGATGTTAGTCCCGTCGTATTCGGAAGTGTGCATGACCGCTCGGGCTATACTCTGAGTTTGTTCGCTTCCAGGACGATGCGGGACACGTCCAACATTTGTCGGTCCCGTTCTGCTTGCTGGACGCGATAAAATTGGTCCAGAGCCTTTATTCTGGCTTATACATTCGCGATCGCGAGAATTTCATCTCTGGTCTGGTTGAAATCTTGCGCCATTTTTCTTATATTTTAGTTTAATTACAAAAAATTCTAACTTCCCATAGAAATTTCTGAAACTCTAAATTTCCAAAACGTCAAAAAATCTCTTAATACTTTGAAATTTCAAAAACTTGCTGATGGTTCGTCCACAAGTAATGTACTCTTACCTGCACGTCGTGACTGCGAAGCTGGTTTAAATTTATATATTCTGATTATGGTTCAGTTATTATTATCAATTGGGTACACAAGGGTTTTAATTATATTAATTGTTATGTTTTTATTGGCCCAGAGCACTTCACAGACGTTCAGTTTACAGAGTAGACGGAGTTTCGATATATTTAGCTTAGGATGTTGTCATTTTACAGTAGTATTTAGTAAGTTTAGTCTTATTTATTTATTAATTGTAAAGCACCTATGATTTATCTTAACAACTTACTATTATTATAATCCTGCTCACTTTAGATGGTTCTAATCACCCTTTGTGGCAGATGCTGACTGTACAATCTACACGCGTTCACGTGGCAATTTAAAATGCTGCTGTGCATAGTAATTGCTTTGACTTCTACTCGCGTCGAAGGATATTTAGCCGTAGTTTTTGAGAGTGATTCAGCGTGTGCTAGCAATATACCCGGACTGATTTTAACACGTCTGACTAAAAGATTGGCCTCCTCAATGTGTATAGTACTGTAACCCGATGAATCAATTAGACAGAAGTTATCACGAGATTTCACTAAGCGCATACTCACTTCAACTCCAATGATCAACAGCTTCTCCTGATTAAACACATCTGTATGAAGATGTCCAATAAGGTTCGCAGGTTTATTTGGAGCAAGAAATTTTCGTCTCTCCACAAGACTCTCGTTTTGATTTTCCGTCTTGTTCATTTTTTCTGCCGTATCGCTGCACCACAAAACAGTCGACAAGTAAGAAGATTTAGCGGCAGGTCCATAATTCAGAAATGACACAGGTTTCTGATTGAAAAAAACATCCACTTGATTGAACAGTGAGTGCATCAAATTATTAATTGGGCCTACTAGGTTTGATAAAAGTCTAAATAAAATTTGATAAAAGTTTGATAAAAGCTGCTCGGTTTGCTTGAGATACATCTTTTTCGTCTATGCTGCATCTCAAACTTCCACGAAGACTAAATATTGTATGAGCTAGATCGAGCTAGATCATCACTATTTCCGGTGATCAAAAATTCAATCGGTGAGTCATCGGTCAAAGATGATATCGGTTTATATTGAACCCAGTGCAAATCCTCAATTGTAGTTTGCGTAGGTGGAATGTCAAACAATAGTATCTCGGACTTCAGACATTCGCACGAATAAGTGTGTAGGAACGTTATCTTTAACTGTTAAAAATATCTCTAGCCGTTCTGCTCTTCTATTTCGTCCTCTCCCAGGATTCTTCTTCTTATTACGAGTTGTCTGTCTCTTCTTTTTCGTCTTTCTCACGCCTCTCTTCTTCACGCCGTTTCTTGACTTGTGCTTTACACTACTATCAGTTTTTTTACGTTTTTTGATAGCAATACCTCTCTTTCTTTTGCGGCGCAGTGTGACGTGTCCGCCGAGCAGATGCAACTGAGCAGGATATCCGTGTCATTTTATATCCTGAACCCTCTATCAACTTATCCAATTTTTCCTCGACTTCTTTCTTCGATTACGAAAGGATTCTTTAACAGGTGTATTGCGTGTCGTAACGTCAGACATGATATTAAAACCCGTACGCACAGCCTCTTTACCCACAGCTTTCGCTCCCCGACTAATTAGAGGGAGGACTCGACGATTTCGTCCTGCTAAATATACCTGCTAGGAACAACTTGGCAGTTGAAGTAATCTTCATAGCGATTCATCTAGTCGACTTTCTTGAAATGAAGTGTTACGGTCAATGTCCCATAATCCAATGGCATCGATTGCCCACATTGGTCTCTTATATCTATTTCAATGGTCTGAAATGAGCTGAATAGCAATGGTATGTACATTGGTGGGTGTTGGAATAGTGGATAAATAAAAGGACTGAGGTTAAGATAATATTAATATATTGTAAGTAAGTAATATGAAGTCGGCAGTAGCCTCAGTGAATATTACGTCCGCTTCTATCGGAGTCTAACGGCAGAGAGAGCGAGAACAGCGTGTACAGTATAATCAGTGCTTAGAGTATAGCTTAGCTTCGGTAGCTATCGAGGTCACATGATATACACTCACATACCAAAGAAGGGGAGACTTATATGTGTGTGTTCCCCTCACACGCTCGTTAGCGCGCTCACTCATTCTGTCGCGCACTATAGTCCATTACATATTGAACTTGGTTGAACTTGGCGATATATATTGATAAGATTATAATATTTACTCTATATTACAACAGTGGGGAGAAACTTTTGATTCGAGTAGTACCGTATTCGTAATTATCAGTATTCATCGATACAGCTCGTAGCAGTCTTGATTGGACATTAACTTTCATACGGTTCACAGATTTCGCTGTAGATCATAAACATGGATGGCAGACCATTAAAAAGTCGAGCGGCTCTATCAGCCTCTATTACGTATTGATCAGTAGTAAAAAGAATTTGCCTATCTTTTTTAAATCCAACAATTTTTCGCACTGTTTCCGATAAACAGAGCTGGTGACTGAACTGGAAGCAGCTAGTTTTTCCACAGATTCTGCTGACTGTCACATAGCCACCACGTTCAACTGTCGCCTTCAAATGCCTACTAACACATTCTAAATTATTTATCTCCTCAACCAAAGTGTGGACGTCTTTGGGTGGTACGTGTTGAAATGTTAAGGGGGTCAGAATCTCTGTGAGCACGACCAGCCACGGACCTTGTAAATTGATCTGTTGTGGCAACTGTGTAATATAATGCGTTGTAGTGTTTTCCACGAAATAATTCATGCTGCTGTTGCTAGGCAGAATAATGTAAAACTGATCTTTCATATTTGCGAAACTTGATTAGCCTTGACCCAGGAATTTAACTTTTCTGGATAACCTTTCCAACTGATAAAATACTCCTTCGAACGACCCGTTCCTCTGCTATGCACAATTTTTTCTATTTTAAATGATGTTGCATCAAGAATCTTTCTGACTCTGCTCAATTCCTCCCTGCAGAAACAACCGTCTATGTCCTCACCTGACAAATTTTGTAAATGGTAGACAGGTAGTTGACGTGTCAGAGAAATCAGTGCAATTTCAAATAACTCTAGTGTCCAACCGCTCTCGTATCCCTTGTCAAAGACGCTTCGTGTACGACTGACATGAACCAGCTCACCAACTTTGAACTTCGGGTTGAGTTTGCGCTTATTATTATAACAATGCTCTAAATTCTCTGGCGCTTTGTTAACGTTGTACAAGGTTACAGATGCTGGTGTCAATTTTGTCGTTGAGTGCTTACTGTGATTGTACGCCTCTATAATATTCTTTACGAGAAGCGATTGTAGGGGTACAATACCCATATCCATAGTCAAAAGAAAGTTTTAAGCATTATTTAAATAATATTATATGCGGTATATATATATATATATATATATATATATATATATATATATATATATATATAAAAGAGAGAGAGAGAGAGAGAGAGAGAGAGAGAGAGAGAGAGAGAAATGCTGACCTCCATGGAAAAATTTCTCCGCTACAGCTCATGCGATGCAGGAGCATGTGCATTTCTACAAATGCATTGTCAGCAGCGCACATAGCTTCCAATTTTCCGAAAATACACGTGCTACCGCCGACACCGCCACCACCATCACCAATGAATCACTGCATTGTCAGTCAAGAATATTCTCTCGTTGCGGAACCGCTATGAGCTACTGTTAATATTATTACAGATTTTTTTTTTCATTTTTTGGGTCCAAAGTGTAGCAGCAAGAGACAACAGTGGCATACTGTTGTTGATGGTAGTGGTGGTGGTGGTGGTGGTGGTGGGGCAACATCTCTACCTTCACATTGCGCGAATGCCAAATGGTTGCTGACGGCAAGTGTCTGTAGAGAGAACATTGGTTGTGGCAGTGTATGTCTGTGCGCGTGTGTGTGTGTGTGTGTGTGTGAATAAACAAATAGTGTTATTTCACAAAATAATTGAAATTTTCTTCGTCTGCCTGAAATATACTCGAAACCGAAAGTTGCAAACCATTGTTTATTATTCTACATCTCCAAAATTTACAGTCGGAAAATTGTTATTTTTGTCTTCAATATGTTAATTAAGAATTACCTAGCCATATCAGTAGAAAAAAATTTAATTTCAGAATTTTTATTTTTATCACTTAAATAGGTAGACAATTAACATATTAGAGACAAAAATAACTTAATTAACATATTGAAGACAAAAATAACAATTTTCCGACTGTAACTTTCGGAGATGTAGAGTTATAAACAATGGTTTGCAACTTTCGTATTTGAGCATATTTGAGTTAATGTTTGAATATTCACAATTTAAGCACTTTATCAAATCGTTTGTACAGTCACTGGTCTTATGACTATCTGCACAACTAAGACATACTGTATTATTTTTGCATTTGTTTCCACTATGACCATATCTACCACAGTTGAAACATGGTCTTATTCTGAAGTAGTTGTAGACTTTGCAGCTTTAGTATCCTACGAAGATTTTGCCATTATTTTCCCTGATGAACTTGTATATCTCGGGACGAAACTGCATTAACACTGTCGTTGTATCACTGCGTTCGCTTTTGAACATATGCAGGGCTAGACCTTTATTGGAAAAACAGCTGAAGTTCCTCGAGTTAATATCACTCTCTATCTCAGCTGGACTCATTCATGTAGTTCATGTAGTTGTCAAAACCAACTATTTTTATTTTAGGATTTATAAGTTCTTCTTTCCTAACCTTACAAACTTTTTCTAAATTTTCTTTTAAGACAGATTCAGTAAGTTACGCACTATCACTATTTACACAATTAATAACTAGTTTTTTTTATTATAAAACATATTTTTAGTTTGGATCTTTTTCTCAAGCGTTAAGCATTCTGTAACTTTCTTTTTCATATCTATAGATTTCATATCTTCCCATCTATAGATCATCTTGGATTTCTTTAACTTTATTTGTGCAATTAACAATCTTACTAACTCACTTATGCTGTCATTCTCAATTTTCCAAGTTATGTCTTTGTAGCTATGTTCTGGGCAGACCATTAAGTTGTTACTCACTTGTCTGTGATTTGCTCGGGTGATACGCTGCAACGCAGATAATACAAACGATTGTTGTTACTTTCGTTTGTTTAGGACAATTGAAATAGCTGAGACGTTTGTCGGGAGGCAACCGTACTCCCGACATGTTCCTTTCCGTTTCGGGACTGCTGCTCATATTTTCTATTGCACTTTTTTTTCTAATCTAACCTTATTTCTAATCTAACTCATATTTTCTCTGCTTTTTTTCCGTTTTTGCTTCCTCCTAGAAAAAGCTTTGTAATGTAAATTACGCTAATACTACATAGAAACGTAGGAGGTGTTTAGAGTTCGAATCATACGTTTTTAGAAAATGTCCGTGCAGATAGCTGTGTGTGTATGTATGTACAAACAGGTAACTTGTTTATCTTTGCAGGGTTCTGAGTGCATCTATTAACTAGTTATACTCTGTACTATTCTGGAATAAATAAAAAATAAATAAATAAATAAAATGTATGTATACTGTCATAATTCTGTAAGTACGCGACCGATCGTAATAATATTTGACATGCATATATACTTTCTGATTCTAAATTCGAGAAAATTTTTTTTATGCTTCTGATCATTTAATGGCCATTTTTTGATTTAAAAAAAAATATATTTGCAAACAGATTCCACGCCACGTACCTGCTACATACTGTTACAGAAACTACAAAGGAATCTGTGCTGAGAAGTTAAGAGATTTCCTTAGCGCATGTGACTGATCATCCCTTACCACGTCATTACTTGACGAATACATTATTATTAACGCTAACTTTATGAACGCCATAAATCATCTCGCCCCATTAAAGACTGTGACACCAGGACGTAAACGTCACCCGTGGTTCACCACGGCTCTTCGTGACCTTTTGACTGAAAGGAACAGACTCTACAGACGTTTTCGCAGAAGTCGATTACCTTGGGATCTATACCTCTATAGAATTGCAAGGGACAACGCTCATAGACAGGTTGAAGAGGCTAGGCTGAATCACTACTATTCACGCTTGTCTACCTTGACTGACGTTGCAGACGTCTGGAGAGAACTTGAGAATCTTGGAATTACCACCTCTAAAGCACCTTCACTTGCTCGGTTCTCTTCAGATGTTCTCAACAAACACTTCAGTTCCATCTCTAATGGCCCTCAAGCTCCATCTGTTGAGGAGTATCTGCGAACCCTACACAGTCTGGACCTCCCTGAACATTTCATCTTTAGGGCTATTACAGAGCCGGATGTGTCGGCTGCTGTATCACACTTTAACATCTAGGCCAGGGCGATGGCATCCCACAGGTTGTAATCTCCAAAACACTGCCAATACTCGCTCCTCTACTATGTCAAATCTTCAACCTGTCTCTAAGCGAGGCACGCTTTTCCTCCGCCTGGAAGTCGCTCGTACGAGCACTAAACAAAGTTAGCTCTCCAACAGCTTTGACTGACTACCGGCTGATCTATTTACTCTGTTTTCTGTCCAAGGCGCTGGAGTGGCTGGTGCACAAGCAAATCTCTAAGTATTTTGAAACAAGACTTTACCTTGACAACTTCCAAACAGGCTTCTACACTGGCCACAGTACGCAGTCTGGCTTAATTAAGCTGACTGATGATGACAGACTTGGTATACACAAGAGGAAAGTCACCCTGTTACTTCTATTTGATTTTAGCAAGGCGTTTGATACTGTGTGTCACGTTAGGCTAATCGGAAAGCTATTGTCTTTCGGCTTTTCTAAGCAGGTTATATACTGGCTTGCATCTTACCTCTCCGGTCATCTACCTAAATACCGGTGTCCCACAGGGGTCAGTTTTAGGCCCTCTATTGTTCGCGTTGTACATCAATGATATTGGTTTCTGTCTAGATTCAGATGTGTTTCATCCAATCTATGCGAATAACCTGCAAATATACAGCTAGTGCCACCTTGAGGAGCTCGATTCTTGTTCTGTCAGGATGAGTGCTAAAGCCGAAAGGATAATGGGCTGGGCTATACGAAATCGACTTAAACTGAATGACTTTAAGACTAAAGCAATCGTCCTGGGTTCTTCCTACTACATAAATGCATTCCCTACTATTGCTAACACCTTTATCAATATAGGGGGAGCCCGGGTCGACTATGAATCATCTGTCCAATCTGGGGTTGGTGCTTGACTCCAAACTTACGTGGAAAGAGCCTGTTACACTAATCTGTAAACGTGCTCACTTTTTGATGTACAGACTATACTTCTTTCGTAAGAGCACTAAACTCAGGTTGCGCCAACACCTTGTACAAGCACTCCTATATCCGATCATTGATTACTGTTCATTGGCTTACTGTGACCTGACACAAGAATTGGACACGAAACTCTAGAGACATGTCAATACGGGGATCCGTTATATCTATGGTGTAAGGAGGGATGAGCACATCTCCCCTTATAGGCGTGAGTTGCAATAGCTTACCACCGCCGGGCGTAGGAATCCTTCATGGCCTGCTTTTTAAGAAAACTTTTCAACACATCAGTACCTGCTTATATACTAGCCTTTTTTATTTCCACGTCGCGCTCAGGCCTGTAAGGGGTGAGGTGATCTCCTTAGATATACCGTCCTTCAAGACGGAGACACTGAAGAATTTATTCTTCATCAGCGTCTCCTATCTCTAGAACACACTACCATCACACCTTCGCAATACACTATCGATATCGAAACAAGCAGCTAAACAATATTTCTTCGAATTGGAAAACACATAATCTTTACGCAAACACGCACACTCCCTTATCTCATTTTCATTTCATTCCATTACACGCTTTCATATTAAACACTTACACAACAACTTACACAAAAATGTATACTATTTCTTGTATTCTTTACGCAAATATGTACAACATAATGTACATTTAAATCTCTCTCTCTCTCTCTCTCTCTCTCTCTCTCTCTCTCGACTTACTCCCTCGTTCTCTTCTCTCGAGGCTTCTGGTGGATGTCGGTGTTCCCGTCGACGACTCTCTGGGCTCCTCCTGGACCTGGTGGCAACTGGCTTCCTCGGCTCTCCTACGCCGATGGTGCTGCTGTTCTGCTTCTCTGGATGATGATGGCGGACTGGCTGGCGTCCGAACGCGCTGCACCTAAAACACACTCGCACTCTCGCGCACTCTCGCACACTCGGAAAACTCTCCCAATCTCCTCTAATTGTTGACTTGGGGTCGATGAGCAAAAGAGAATGCGTTATCTCTCTCGTACGTCAACGTACTCCGTCGACAGCCGGGAGAAAACCAGCCGATTTCCTGCTTGTTCTTGCGCTCACTTTCTCCTCGAGCTCGTCGGACCCGCGCTTCTTGCTAGCGCCCGATTGTCTCACAGACCGCACGAATAACGAGCCATACATCCGCGCCCGCTGATTGGCTCACGACACACGGAGGACCAATCAGCGCGCGCGTCGACAAGGCTCGCTCTTGTTCCAACGATGCTCACTCTCGCACCGACGTTGACGGTTAGCTAGCCCGTTCCTCGAACTAGAGGACAGGTCGGCGCACACTGGACTCTATAAACATTTATTGTTTCAAAATTCTCTACAGACCATGGTTTTCGACCAATCACAATAATTTTTTTAATTGAAGTTTATTAAAATTCTAAAACACCCATAAGGCCAGATTTTTGAAAAAATGTTATAATAATTAATTAAAAAGCTAAGTTAAACAATAAACCTATAAACCTTAAGGCATTAATGGCCATAAGCAAATGGGCGACTACTGAAGGAAGCTATATATATTTGAAAGTGGTTATTGGGGTCGCTGATTATAAATCTGACATTAGTTTTGCAAAATTGATTTGTTTAAACAATTTATTGCAAAATTATCTTTTTATTCAAAACTACTTTAGTTTAGTCTAGTTTTGCACTGGGTACTTAATTCCCTGTATATATGCAGCAGCGTTCATCACTGCACCAGTAGTACTGCGCAGTTTTCAAAGTAGCGTCCTGAAAGGCATATAATGATGCACTAATCCATACATTTTCACCGTACTTTTTAGTGTTCAAAATTTGTCGTGTTAGAGATTAAGTTCCAGTGGCAGGCTAACTGTTAAATATTATTATTAATTAGCATTGAAATTAGACTTCAAAACTAGAATAAATATTAAGAGTTTTCAGCGATTATCGTTGGAAACAATTTTTCTTCAGCCGTTTTCACGGCTACTGTTTGCATAGATAATTTTTACGGTCTTTTTCAAACAAACATTTTCACGACTACTCCGACGATTATCGTTGCAAACAGTTTCTTATCAGCTGTTTTCACGGCTACTGTTTTCATATATAGTTTTCAGCTTAATTTTCGAGCAGTCATGATCACGACTGCATCAAAGTTACCTTTCATTCATCCCCTCTAAGTGAAACCTAACAATGAATACTTTTTCCATTCAAAGCGGTATATTGTGTGATATACTGTTGAAATTAGACAATAAAGGTAGAAGTATAAATTGCTTGATTGATTATATTAAAGCGCAATATGAGCTCAGCGATGAGGAATCAAGCATAATTAAAAAAAAACTTGAGAGTTCTTTTATGGTCACTTTCAAGTCAAAACTGTCTGCTGTACTTTATAAAGAACACATATTTAGGTAAAAATATGTATCTTGGATAGCAGATAACTTTTTTGTGAATTTTGATAACAACCTGAAGCGTGGAAGACCTGTCACTGATAGTTTTGAAGGTAGTTCGAGATCTACGAAATGCAGAATAATACAGTCTATTACTAGTAGCTTTTCTTAGGAAGAAATAAAAAAAGGTTTTTATACAAATTTACGAGATTCTGGAATTTAATTAAACAAATTGAAGATCTTTTAAGCGATCCTAATTGTTCTATGAATAATTCCGTTTTAGAGGAAATAATTCCTTTCACCAAAGATGAAGCAATAGCTCTGATTGAAAATGCAAAATTATCGAAGTGGCAGTATGATACTATTCGCAAATAGGTAAAAAGAAAAAATGTTGATATTTTCATACCTTATAAACAACTTTTTTCAGCAAAAGAAAATTGTTATCCAATGTCTCTCCATACCTGAAAAAGGTGGTAGCGTTGATTTACAACAACTGTTGAATCATATATGTAAACGTCTATTACAGATACCGGATATTTTATCTAATTTCAAAACTAGTGAGGCTGAATACTCTCTAGTTTTGACTAGTAAATGGGGATGTGACGGATCATGAGATCATAGACAGTTTAAGCAAATAATCTCCGATGGTACTAACTCAGATGAAAGTATTTTCATGATGTGTATGGTACCACTTATCATAGAAGTCAATACTTCAGACGGTGCAACAGTAATTTGGTGTAACCCTCAACCCGGTTCGACTAGGCATTGCCGGCCAATCAGTTTTGTGTATGCCAATCAAATCAGTGAGAAAACAGTGGCTGATGTTAATGCTATGAAAACTAAGATGGAGTCACTATTGCCTTCAATTGTAAATACAGATGTAAATCAATTCAAAATACACCACCCATTAAAACTAACAATGATAGATGGAAAAGTATGCCAAGCAATAACAGGTTCTCCTTCTTGTGCAACTATTTCCTTTTAATTTAAATAATAATTATTCGTAAACTCGCGCAGCCCGTCCTGATATTAAGTACGGTCTTTACACATCGAGGTATACGAATGTTGGTAATCGAGGATAGCGTATTGTTGAAGGTTCTCCAATATTTCGCCTGCTCTTCCGGCAACTCTTGATCCCACTCTTAGGTTAGTGCCCATAGCGACTGTATGAAGATTTCAAGCGAAGCAACCACCAGTGAGATCCAGCCCAGTGGATCGAATAATTTTACTACTTTGATAATACGGTTCTCCTTGTCATTTCATTGCTCACCGGCTCTAATGTGACGTTAAAGTAAAAGTTATCTGACGCCGGGTCCCAGGCAATTCCTAGTACTGAAAATCCCAGTCCTACCTTTATATCAGCTGGCACATATATATAGCAGGTCGAAGGATTAGTAATCGTTGACACGCAGCAGCATAGTTGACCAATAAAGCTATGTGTGTTAGGGCGGCGAAGATTAAAAAACAAGAGTACACGAAAACGTGCTGTAATTCATGAATAAAGTCCCAGTGGAGGCAAAAAGGAACAACTCGACCTGTGTTGCTATAGGCTGGGCCGATGCCAGTGTTTTCCTACAGGCAACGTTTAAGCTTGCGATGAGACGGTGTTCTGCACGCTGCTTGTCTGAAGCTCCGTTGGCTGTGGCGCCGGACAATGCGCTCACCTCGGCACCGTCGTTGTCTTAACGTGTCACCTCACAACCAACCCGTTGTCTCCAGTTCCGGTTGTGTTCCGACGATTTTCCTCTAAGGCCCCAATGACCTTGTCCACCCGCTCCTCCTTCTTGTCACAAAACGACCCTTTCGGAGGCCGTTGTCTTTAGGAGGAGGATGAGGAGGATCTTGATGATGGAGATGCGCAGTTGATACTGCTCTCGTAGATTGCTTCGAGATGCGGTTCCCCTCGTTGCCCGGTGACACTCCGCGCAGCTGTGCCTTGTTTTATAAGATGTGAGTAGAACAAAATGCGCAGTTTCCTTCGCTCTTTGCTACGCAATACCTCGTAGTGAGAATAATGACGAACCCGTTGTACTTTTGTTACACTCGTCGCCGGTGGTATCCTTTCCATCGAGCAGCCGTGGATGCTGGCGTGGCTAAGATGGATGCCGTCGACTTCGTCTTCTCGCTACTATACTTCACTAGATTGCACTGTTCCGCCGCTGCCCTGATCCGACTCAAAGGACCATAATGTATGGGATCAGGGCAAATAATGTGGACACAATTTTTAACTTTAAATAACATTTACTTTTAATATACTTGAATGTTTGTTCGAGGTGTTGCGGAATGCGCGATGCGTGGCGAAGAATTGACCGGAAAACGATACAAGAAGGAAACGGGAGTCTCGATCGCGGGCATCGATAAAAGAAGCGCGGCAGCGGTTGACAAGTAAACTAACCGAATCGGGCGTGCGCATATTTGAAATGCATAAACGTCCAAACACCTAGTATCTACGTTGTTTCATTAAGCGTTGCGCCTAGCTGGCTAACCTGCATTTTTCTAACGACATACTCTAACGTTAAGTTGAACAGCACCTTATATAGCCCAACCCCTTGTTTTAAACCATCGCGTATCGTGAAGGGTTCTGATACATCACCGCCTACTCGGACCTTTCCCTTGCTTTCGTTTAAACATATTTAAATTACCTACCTTGTTTGTTCGCTTATTATTTTGATTCGCTACTAATCTAGCTCTTAATTTGGCTACTACTAGTAAGTGGTCCGATTCGCTATTTGCCCCTCTATAAGCCCTTCCGTCGAGAACGTTAGTATGACGTTTTTTTAAATGAGAAAATGATTTGGTTCTGCGTGGCCCCGTCTGGCGATGTCCACGTTGCTTTGTGTATCTACGTGCTGCGCCATCTATTGGTTCGCGACGATTTCGTGCAGTCAGACGAGCTCATGCGAGAGCAAGTGAACTGCGCATCCCTCGCGTGTACAATCTAAGCGCCGACTACGCTGTATAGTCTGTACTCGCTCTCTTGCCTGTAAGACTCCGATGTGATCGGACGTGCCGACTACTGGGCTCTCAAGCCAGACTTAATATTACAATACACTATTATTATTAACCTCGGTGTTGTTATTTATCCAACCTTTTCAACAATAATTACCGTTGGTTTGGTTTTAATTTTTCTGAGCCATGATAGTAAGTTAAACCATCACGCTTTGGATCCTGTTCCGATTGCACGTGAGTCCACCTTTCTAGAGGTGATAACCTCTGTACCTCTCTAGAACTAAATATGAGAGCTTTCCGACTTTGACGAGGACAGTGTTAACTCGTCAGACACACTACGGCTTCATTCTCGCATCCTAACGCCCTCCTGCAAGGCAGCGCGACTTTGCTTGCATCGTTACCGCCTAAGACCAGGTGACGAATCATGCTACACATCCCCCTTTGGCAGTTGTCATCGCTTCCGCATTCTCCTTGGCAGCAGGATTTTTGCCCATTTTTGTAGTGTGTGATGAAAGAGATAGATTAAGAGTTAAGAGATAATGTAAAGTGTTTTTTGTTGTGGTGCTTGTTTAGTGTTTCTAGATGAATGCGTTCGACAGTGTGAGCTCATCACATCCACGCGTTCCTATCGGCTGCCCGCGACTGCTTATACAATTTATTTGCAGCTAACCTCTTTCTCAAGGGCTGTTCCTCTATTTGCAACCTGAGGACGCACTGTGTAGTGGTGATAGGCACCCACCCGTCCGATCTGGACGACAACGCCCAAGACCCGCTTAGGATAGCGGCATTGTAACAGCCCTGTATACCCTGTACAACTGAAAATTACTATTTTTGTTAAACAGTATAACTTGCTAACTAAAGTTCAGATTGTTTAAAGAAATTCATGGTTTTATGAGATTATGAGGACCCAATGGTATTTAAAATATTGGGGTTTAAATTTTTTCATGAAAATTATATGATTTGATATTGTGACTACAGCTAGTCGGCGCGATTGTGGTCCACCTCTACTTTAAAGATTTTGAACGAATCTTTCTGATTATCATAGTCTTATTCTAAGAAAATTGAACCTTCAGTAAACTAATTGAGATGTTCAAGCTCTATGTTGCGACACAACAAACTCAAATTTACGCTGTAAAGCTAGAAAGACACTTCTAGAAAGAGATCTACATTATTTGCCATGCCGACATCATATATTTGAAATTATTTTGGCTGCTTCATTTGAAGTGAAACTACCTGGTACAAAGGACCGAATATTCCGTAGTTTAAGAGGTTAAGTGCGTTTGGTCAACTCTAGATAAAAAGAATTTCGTAGATGGATTAAAAGACAGAAAGATTGCATCACCATTAATAACCGAAATAGAAAATATAACCATTTTCGCAAAAAAATACCTAAATAAACAATTGCTTCGAGACGATTACAAGGAATTACTTGAGTTGTGTTTAATTTTCTTGAGCGCAGTACCATCTACTAAAGTAAAATTTCGAAAGCCCGGTGCTTTCCATCATGCACGTTGGATGGCCTTGGCCATCTACCCTTTAAAAATATATTTGTTTCGAGAATCTTTTAAATTAACACAATAAGGGATTCTGTGAAATTTGTTGTATTTGTATATATCAAAGCGTGGTATACAGTAGCACTTGCTATTAATGCACCAAATAATGATTTAGAACTGATCAAGAAACTCATTGACTATGAAAATGTTGCTTTCGATATTGCAAAAGTAGCGTTGCAAAAACTGAAAAATTATTTATGGTACTTGGCCTCAGTGTAGTGCCGTTTCACTTTTAATAAAGAAATATCAATAGTAATAAAACGTAAAATGGTGAAGGCTTTAGAGTATAATATAGAAATAACGGATGAACCACCAAAACCATTTTAGATTAATTCCACGACCAATTTCAGAGACCTGAAAGAAAAAGATATGGATTTTTTTGATAGATTTAAAAAAAAAATGATTTTCTACTTGATGATTACAATACTTAGCAAGAAAATAAAAGTTATATAGAAGGCCTAAAAATTGTTAAAGATATAAGAGTTGTAAATGATACCGCAGAAAGAGCTGTTCATTTGACTAAAGAATATTTTAAAAATTTGACAAAAACGGAAGATCAAGCTCAATATTTATTACAAATAGTTTCAGAATTTAAAAAGGAATTTACCGATTGTAAATAAGGAACTTATAAAAAAGATTAAAACATAATTTATTGTTTATTTTTCTATTATTATTGCCAGAAAAATTATTACAATCATATTTATTTAAACATGGAAACATAATTGATTCATGTATATTAACCATTTAATTTTAAACAGAAATCTCATTAAAACCTTTATTGATTCGGAAGAAATATCCATACGCGCTTTTCGTACTTAGTTCTATTTTTAATAAGTATCTCAATCCACCTATAGGGTTGATCTAGCATAAATGACCAAAACTATGCTTAATGAATAGCACAGCAATATCTTCAATTGATCAACCTCTGATTAACAATTCGTCTCCACTGTTATTAGAAGGTAAAACAAAATAGTATCATAACTTAAAAATATTATAACAAATTAATTCCTTTTATTAACACGGTAAGCAAAAACGTTTCCAGTATGAGATTCAAGTTTTTGCAATATCAATATTAAGTATCAATATTAAACATTTAAACGAAAGCGTTCAGAACGTTACAAATACAATTTTCTAAAGAAATTTTAGCTTTCATAAGTTATGGTTTTGTGGTTTCAAAGTTTGTATAAGTGGCCTAGTACCTGCGATGAATGTATTACTCTATAAATGAGATATTTTCCATATTTTAACCAGCGCGCCATGCGTGGCTTAACAGCCGCGGTGGCTTACCGTCTGCTTCGCGTTCTGCATATAAGGAACGATCGTACTGAGCTCGCGCTTAGCGTTCGTTTGACTGCCTGACGTTCGTACTTTATTACATTCTTTTATACGTTCATTTATGACAATTCTGCATTTTGTGCTAAATTTGTATTAAATTATTTGTATCAAAAATCTTTTTTAGGGCTATGTCTTGCGTTAAAGCATTTTAAACTATATTTTCTACGGTGAAAAGTTGTGTTTTCAAAATATCTACAATTTTTACATTCAGCGTTTTCATGTAAAATGTATAACCATTAATTTTCACAGTAAATAACTGATTTTTTGCTTAAAAAAGGATTTTTGGCTGCTTACTAAAGTTAAAAGCATTTTCACGTTTAGGTGTCAATAGAAAAATCGCTGCCAATTCATTGGCACGTAGCTTCCTCCAACTAAATTTATAGGTCTAATAAATAAAATATTGTTTAATATACAGTATAATCTGCCTGCTAATGTATGAGGCTGTATTTGATACATAATTTAATATATAAGTTTTAGATGGTTCATTGTACAACAGTTTGCAGACCCCTCTGTTTTTTTTATTATAGAATACGAACGCTGCCGTCAATCTTGTTTCACAGAATATATATATATATATATATATATATATATATATATATATATATATATATATATATATATATCTTTCTTCCTATGTTATATAGATGCATGTGTAAATTTATGTCAATAATCCCTCCGGGCCCCTCCCCCCCCCCCCCCCCCCCCCCCCCACCCCCCCCTTTCCCCCCCCCCCTTTTCACGTGAAATCGTTTCAAAATTTTCGTTATTTTTGGAGCTCTTTGCCCCTCCGCCCCCCTCCGCCCCCTCCGCTGGCCCCTCCACACCCCCTCCACAAGCCCCTCCACACCCCCTCCGCAAGCCCCTCCGTTGGCCCCTCTTAAATCAATTTTATCAATATTAAAATGATTATTATAAAACTTAGTCAAAAAGATTTCCAAAATTCCATTTTTTTAATAATGGTATAATGATGTGTTATAATCAAATTAAGAAGATCGACAGAATTACCTTTATTGGAAAAATGGTATAACGATGGGTTAAAGTTTAAATTGAGAAGATAATAACGACAGATTACCACACCACCCAAGAGGTACTGTCAGAAGCACATTATAATATGGATATACAATGTGTTTCAGGCGCGTTGATTTTTTTTTCTTAAATTATTATTTAAAAAATTCGCCAATTATTTTACGCAATTATATGACATGATATAATTATATAAAATAAAGGCTACTATGAACAATAGTTTCATTTAGTAAATA
>JAZHPH010000152.1:147242-195738 GCA_037356405.1 Nasonia oneida
ATAATGTGCTTCTGACAGTACCTCTTGGGTGGTGTGGAAATCTGTCGTTATTATCTTCTCAATTTAAACTTTAACCCATCGTTATACCATTTTTCCAATAAAGGTAATTCTGTCGATCTTCTTAATTTGATTATAACACATCATTATACCATTATTAAAAAAATGGAACTTTTGAAATCGTTTTGACTAAGTTTTATAATAATCATTTTAATATTAATAAAATTGATTTAAGAGGGGCAAACGGAGGGGATGCGGAGGGGCTAGTGGAGGGGGGCGGAGGGGCGCGGAGGGGGGCGAAGGGGCAAAGAGCTCCAAAAATAACGTAAATTTTGAAACGATTTCACGTGAAAATGCGGAGGGGCTACGGAGGGACTCCGACCGGGTGCGGAGGGGCTATTGACATAAATTTACACATGCATCTATATAATATAGGAAGAAATATATGAATTCATAGGGAGTTACTTTAACGACGTGCAACGACACCCCAACAAGAGAAAGCAAAAGTTTTGAGAAAAATCGGTTTTTACATTTTAGCTCCTTACTAGAGAACTGCTTGAAGAAATCATTTAAAATTTTAGCAACTGATAGCTTTTTTTATGGTAATCACCAAATAAAATTTTGAAGCATTTGACCACATTGTTTTAGAGATATAAGGAATTAAAAAATTAAAAAAAAAATTGAAACCTTGATATCTCAAGAACCATAGGGGTTTGAAAGCGGCGCAATGAACTTCGCCAGCACACATCGACATGATTTCTTTCGTGAGGTTATGATGTTTAGTTTCAGAGATATAATTTTTTTTTTAAATCACATTTTACTGCCGAACAAAGCGGTCGATCTTGAGGACCAAAGAAGGAAAAGTAGTTAATTTTATTCTCTTTCAAATGCATTTTAGCTGAATTGTTTGTAACAATGAGATGATTGAAAAATCTCAAAATAGTGTTTTTTAAAAATTCAAAAATGGTCATAAAAAATAGTTGAGAAATTAAAAAATAACTGTTTTCCCAAATTCAGAACCCAAAAATAAATATGCATGTCAAATTTAATTGATATTGACGGAGTAGTTCCAGAAATATTACGTGTTAAATAGTTTAAATTTAACACACACACGCATCCTTACGGACATTTTCTAAAATCACTTGATTTGAACTTCTAACACACCAAAAAGTATTTTCTAGAAGTTTTGACGAAACTCAAAAGTTTACTATTACAAAGCTTTCTCTAGGAGGAAGCAAAAGTTGTATTTTATGAAGATCTAAAACTTTTATATTTAACTTTTTTTCGTAAAATGCTTAGATTTCGAGTTACAGCATAAAACCTGTTTTTTCCCAGTTTTGGACTATAAACTACACCCTAATATACACACATACACACACAATCATCCACACGGACATTTTTTAAAAACGTATAATTCTAACTCCAAACACCTCCAAATATGTTTCTATGAAGTTTTAGCGAAACTGAAAATTTTAAAAGAAGTGATGAAGAGAAGCATATATTTTTTAAATAATTTAATAAATTTATATTAATAATATTTTTTTTTAAATCAAATTCAAAGTTTTTATATTTATTATTCTATAGGATCAGCAAAAAATTTTACAGAAGCTTTCCCAATATCACCACGTCAACCTCGTAGAAAAAAATCACTAAAGGGCTATTTTATCAACTCTAATGATATTTTTAATAAAAGTAATAATAGCAATAAACCAATAAACACATTGGAAGATAGACAATGCAAAAGTTTTCGAACCCATATAGATAGAGCCAAACCAAGAAAAAGCCCACATAGACCATTACCAGGTAAGTCAAAAATTTGTTTGAGATTGGAATTTTCACTATAATGATACAAACTTATATTTATTTACAGACATAGTCGCCAAACTTGCTCAATCTTCTTCTGAATCAGAATTTGAAATACAAGATTACGCTTATACAAGAATAAATAACATAAATCTTATTGAACAGAAAGCGGAAGTTAACTTTAAAAATTGTTTGGATGCTTTCGAAAATACAACACCGTTAAACATGCAAAAAAAAAATCATAAACGGAAACAAAAATTTTAACATTGAAAACAAAAAAAAAAATAAATGCCAATGATATCGTTTTCTGACAAAATTGTACATTTGCTATTCCTAAAAGGAAATAAATGCATGAGCATGTTTAATCGCATGATTATAATATTTTCACTTTTAAGTCCAATATTACTTGTTCACAACAAAGTTTGCTACTCATAAAGAGAATTAAGAAATCGCTGCCAAATTTTTGACACAATACTCTTTGCAACCTCGTGTATTGTTTTAATTTGATACTCTTGCGACGGGCGAGAATCATAAAGCGTGTTTAGATAATTCTCGGCTCGCCTTTACTCAGGAGTGAAAAACCTTGCTTATCGCAGGATGTTTTGTCTCATGGCGAATCATAAGGAGCAAACAACTTTTAAACCCTGAAAAAAAGATTTATGATATAACATTACAAATTTAAAGTAAATTATTTGAAAATTTTTCTAGTGATATTTAGTAGTAATATTACTTATACTTTTACTGCAGTGAATCATTTATCACCTCCACTTACTCATTGTCGCAGTCTGTGAAATGTTTTGGAAATATTTCCCTGTCTGTAGAATTCCAAGTAAACAAGTGGTTTTTTTGGGCTAAAATTTTAGAAGAACACTGTATACCTTTAGGTTTGGTATGAATACAGGGTTTTTTATTTGAATGAGTAAAATATGTTTTATGAACAAAAAGGTGAAATAATAAGCGAAGAAAAGGAATAAATTCAGTATTTTCCTCGCGAGGCACGTCCTTGGGATCTCTACCAGGCGCCCTTGCCCGCAAATTATACAAATAAAACTATGCAAATAAAAATATATGACCAGAAAACAATTTGAGATTCTTTTCGTATAAGTTTTTATTCTTTTTTCGACTCTAACTCCTTACAGTATTTATTATGCTCATCCTGTATCAAGATAAAGGTATCTACATCTTCTACACCATAATAAATTTTTATGTTCGGGCGATTTTGTGAAATCTTTCTTCTTCTACTTTCAACTTAAATCGTAATTGAACACAAAATTTTCAATTGTATCAAATTTCAATTAGTTTTTAGCAATAAAAGCACTTAAAAAATGTCCGTCCGTCCGGATTTTTTTGCGTTTATTCTACAAAACTTGATGTATTTTATGAATAAAAAACTATTTGGTGGTATAAACAAGTAACTATGATAAAAATATACATTCCTACTATAAAACATTTTTAAGATTGGTCCAGATGAAGGGGATGCTGCAAATAATTATTTGTGAAGATTTGGTCTTTTTTTCAAATCCATGTGTTCATGAATATGAAATGACGGATGCTGTATGTATTTATGCATATCACAAGATGTAATCTGCAGATTCGGTCCTAATAAAAGATATGCTGCAAATAATTATTTGTGCACACTGATAAATTCTTTGGACAGTAGCTGCACATAGCATGAGCAGCATCTGTACTATGAGCTCCGCGCGGCAGCTCTTCCAATTTTAGGAGCGCTACTGCCCTGCGAGCTGTTATTCCACCGAAATTCCGCGGTTTCGATCCGACAGCAGCGCCACACGGGAGGAAAGAGCACTAAACGGGAGCACTGCTGTTTAGTGCACTATTCACTCGGGCCAGGGCAGCAGCTGCCCAAAGAATTTCTCAGTGCAGATTTGATATATTTATTAAAGCTATGGGTTTGTGAATATGCAATAACGAATGCTGTATATATTCATACACATTACCAGATTTTACAATAATTTTCCCTCCAAAAAAGGTCATTTTTGCATATATCACGAAAAAATTTATCAACTGCTTTAAAAGCATGTCTTGAAGCCATTGATATTTCATCCTAAATTATAATTTTTACATTTTTAATGTGTTCATCAAATTTTGAATAAGGAAATATAGTACACGTTGTTTGATTATTAATAGTTAATAGTAATTTGAAAGTACAATGGACAGTTTTTCTATTGATTATTACATTAGCAGTAATACCAGTCCAGGCCATTGTAATGAACAAAACATTCATTAAAATTAAATATTTAATCATCACGTTAAGTAAATAACATTCATTACTACCACCTTAACCATCGATAAAATAATATTAATCTCCTATATTGTTAATTGTAGCATTAATGATTAGATTAAACATTTTTTTTATCTGCAGACAAAGAATCGATCAATGTTTCTAAATTTTCACTATGATTACATACTTGTAATTCGTTATTATATTCTTTATAATCATAACTATTTTCGATACTAGATATCGTCGCCCCCTACGAATAGTATGAGATTTCATTTTCAAGCGACGAAAAGCTTTACATTTCAAATCTCGCCACGAAGAAGTTCACATTTCAACAATTGCCGCGAAGAATAGCTTACTTCACCTTTTTGCCACGAAGACTATGAGATTTCACGTTTTTTCCACGAAGACTAACATATTTCATGTTATTTACCACGACGACTATTGCGTTTCGGAGGCAACATGTTAAAACGTGAATTAATGTTACATGTTAACAGTAAATTAATTAAAAGAGTTTTAAAAATAAAGTCGAGGTATGTCAATAAAATCTTTAATTTCGACGAATTTTCAAAATTTTTTCAGTGGAAAAAAATAAAAATTCCATCCGTAAGAGAAATTTGTGTAGACAATATCAGAGGCTACATAAATTTAAACGTAAAGTACAATTTTACGCAAGATGAATAAGTAAGATAAGCATCAGAAATTGAAAAATAATTTTGGATGGAAAGCCATGAAGCGCTACCAATTGCCTAAAGCTTACAAAGAAAAAATTCCTTTAAGCGAAAAAAAAGCGAAGACTTTCAGGCAATAATTGCAAGAAGACTTATCCTTCTCAATTCCACGATTTTTTATCACGGAATTATATAAAAATAAACAAATTATTATTATAAATTATTTTTTATTATTCATTTTAACCCTTGTTTGTTTGATTTTATTGTATGCACTTCGGTGTTCATAGATTTTATCAGAATTTGAAATTTGTTGGTTCTCGTGTCAAAAACTTAAATCTGTTAGTCTTCGTGGCAAAAATTTTTTTTTCGAAAATTCCAACGAAAGATGTCTTGGGGACGTCACAATGACGGCACGAGCGGCCAGCACGCGTGACCCTAAAATGCCCGGCACGCGATGTTATCGCGGGTCATACTAATATATATATATATATATATATATGCTGTGAAAAAATATTTGACGGCAGCCTTCGTATTCTATAATAAAAAAACAGAGGGGCCAACTTTTGGACAATGAACTACCCAAAACTTATATATTAAATTATGTATCAAAAACCGCCACATACATTAATAGGCAGATTATACTGTATATTAAAACAATATTTTATTTATTAGACCTATAAATTCAGTTGGAGGAAGCTACGTGCCAATGAATTGGCAGCGGTTTTTCACTCTGAATTCTTATATTTGTTAATCTAGTCCTGATTCAAGATAAAGGTAAGTGTATTTAATCTATACAATGTGCTAGGTTTGGCTAAAATACACACGCAGTTTCTTTAACTTATTTGATAAATTTAAAATAACACGCGTTTTCTCTGATTACATAAATTTTTACTATGGTTGGTCGAGCGGTTAAAAATTTTGCAGTTTTTCTAGCGTGTAATTGTTACATTATTGTGTGTTGTGAGCCGTTGGCTGTTTTTGCGTAATCCTATCATACGTTATAACTACCTAGCAAATTTTTCTTTTATTTAATTTTTTTTTAATGTACTTTTATTTAATCTTATGTTGCGTCTTGATTGGTTATCTTCGTTGTTTTTGGCACCATTCATTTGTAGATTCAACCTTGAATCTCTTGGCATTAGGGCGGACTGAAGAAGTATCCCATTGGCTGCGGCCAGCTGCTGTAGGTTTATGAGTCTGAGGCCTGCTGATTGCATCGGCAGATAGTATGGGAGGACCTGGTTTGCTATCTCTAGTCGTCTGACCTCATACATCTGTGAGCGCTCTGTGCCGAGCTGCGCAGGGGTGTTGTCGCCTGAAATCAATCTATCATGGTTTAGTAGCGGGGCCCTCCTTTTGGTGAGATCTTTCCATATAATTATTATAACAACAATAATTGCGTGTATGCTAGTTCCGGAATAAGTCACCGTTGACTGTAGAGATAAAAATCTATCATAAATGTCCTTATATTCGCCTAGTCTATTTGCCTTGTCAATAATATCGCGGAAATCTCGTCCCGTTTTTAACATGCGCGTGAGCATGTCCTTTCTAAGGTTTAAGGATTTTGCCGCCCCTTCTTTCTCTAGCGTATCTTTAACAAAGGCTAACGACTTGTTGCCTGTAATGTTTATTAATGAGGCTATGTCTAATTCCGTTTCGTTAAATAATACCGTCGAATAGTTAGCGCGTACTGTGCGCAACGCTACGAGTCGAACAATGTTCGTGCGTGCAGTGCAGCCATGCGGCAAGCGCAGCGTGCCTACGCCGTCAATGTCTATCGTGTTGTCCGTCAGTCGTTTGCAACTAAAAAACAGTTTTTCTTCTTTATTTGTAGAGAATATCCAAGTGTTTGGAGTACTTGTACGTATCCAGAACGTGTCCCTTGATTTCATGACTTTAATTTTACATTCCGATAAGTTTATGGGAGTTTTGTCGATACTGATTTGAATTTCACAGCTGTCATTGATTTCGTGAACTGGATCCGTGTTTCTACATATGTAGTCATAGTCATAGTCAGTTAGACGGAGGTGAACTGCGACGGCCCCTGCACGGGGTCGTACCAGTCGAGCACTTAGGCGAAGCCCATTGTGCTGTGCCTCCTGTACCTTAAGAAATTACTTTATAAACCCTTGTTTATAGCTTCGGCAACTCAGCAAATGGATGCCAAGCTGTTTGACCTTAGCTCTTTTAACCCCAACATAGGAACACCCGACACCCTCTGTTTTGTCTCCGCGAAAGCTGGGCATTCACACAGTAGGTATAAGGTGGTCTCCGTTTCGTGCTTGCACCACCTACAGCTCCCAGAGTCTCTTAGTCCTAAGTTCCACAGGTGGTATCTTACTCTCCAATGTCCCGAGTTGAGCTAGTCTTCGATTGCTCTCTTTACCTCGCAGGTAGGAACAGTGACTGTGCACTTTCTTGCTCGAATGCCGTCCGCGCTCCTACCCGCTAGCCTGTCTAACTTTTCGTTGCCCACTACGCCGGAGCGTCCTGTACCCACACTAGTCTCACCGCGTTCTGTTCCGCCAGTGATTCTAGCGCCTGTCTGCACCTTAGTACCTCTTTTAAGGAGATACTGATACTATCTACTATCCTAGCAGAAACTTACAGTTCTTTGCCCTGTGCTTCTCTCCAACAGCCTTTTGGCTGCTTCTGTAATGACCCTGATTTCTGCCTGGAAAGTATTCTACATATGTAAAAATTACTAAGTTTTTTGCATTTATTCAGTGCATCTAGGGAGATAGGGATGCGTTTGATCTTTGGCCCAGAGCGAAATATTCCGTTTCTGGCCAAATGTAAGCGAATGTATCTGATGCATTGAGTAATTTTTGCCTGATCGGCAAGGTAGATGCCTTGTATAGGTCGTACTCGCCGTAGTCCAGCAGTGGCATCCCTATATAGTATACTAGGTGCATGTTTTGAAACAGTATTGAGACGTCGGATATTTTAATTAGTTCCGTAATGGACATGTCTGCTTCCCTGGGTGAAAACCGTGAGTTCGCTACTGATTCCTTAGCAAGGGCTTATGATTGTTCTATTTGTTCCGATGTGACGAAGGTGTACGTGGACGTGGGTGTACGACTCATTGGGTCGCAAAGAGCACAGCGTCTGTTAGGATCTCCGTATCTAGTTCGTATTGTATCACGTTGTCTTCCAATAAGTTTAGGACTTCCGCGATTTCCTCCTGTTTTTGTAGGTTTGCTTGATTAGCTATCAGCTCGTCCATGGCAATGTCCAGTTCGTCGGCTTTATCATGTGAAATGCCGAATTCTGTTCGTATAAGTTCGGTCTGGTTCGCTAGTAATTTCGCTAGTCGTCTCGTATATTTGGCTGTTATGCTGATTAGTTGCTGGATTTCTTCTCCGGCTTCCTCATCTAGGGTTCCAAACATTTTACGGCTAATTTTCCCTATCGCTGAAAAACAGGCTTGTTTGATTCTTGGTTTCTGTGTCGTTTCGTAACCTTATAGTAGCTTTTTTACTTTGTCAGCGTTCCTTGCTGTCTTCTCGATTTGCTGACGTATCTTGGCCAGCTGTTGCTCGTACGGGCATGCTGTGTTTATTTGCGTACAGAATGTTGTTAATATACCTAAGCTTTCTAATAACTTGTTTCATCTAGAGAAAAATGTCTCAAGATTTATGCGTTGTATCATTTTCGATGAAGTGCTAGAGGTTGCCAATGGGTTTAATTTCTCAACCAATAGTCCTGGATTATGCTTGATAGCCTTTATGATGATTCCTCCATTGGTTTCCTTGGATGTCGCGCACCTGTAAGAGCGGTGTCTTATAGTTGCGTTCTCACGGCATTATAGCGACCTGATGGCCACTATATTTTTGTTAAATTAATATGTCCCCTCCCTATGATACAGGTTGTTAATTTTGGTTTATTAATTAAACTTGAGGGTTAGTATAATTCCCGTGTCATAAATTATGGACTAAATGTCATCCTCCTGGAGGGATAAGCGGGTACCTACGTGGCATGGGTAGTGAGTATGAGCTTGGTCATGGGGTCCCCGTATTTAAAATAGTGTAGTGTAATAGTGGATATTATTTTAACTATTTGTAGTGAAACTTTCGTCGCTCATCTGACTCTACGTGGCTTTTCTGCACGCTGATTCGTAGGACGCTCAGGTTTCGCGAGATGCGATCTCTGCATTTCATCGTCCAGTGGCTCTTCTCTTGGTAGGGTTTTCTGCCATGGTTGCATTTTGTCAAGCTCGTCTTGGTCTGTCAATTGTATGTTTATAGTTTGATTGCGACTATCCTTCGTACTCCATCTTCCCGTTTTCTCTTTTTTTTTGACTGATTGACTTGTTCAGTATTGAAATTTCAGTATGTTTTTTATTCTAAGAGTTTCCGAAGTTTATCTGCATTATTCATTGCGTGGTTTGTTTATGCAAGACTACATAATTAAAATATTCGCGCGTTTGATTTGACACCCGCGCGCCTGCACTCGCGTGCGGCTGCACAGATATAATTATAAGAATAAACTGCTTAAATCACCCCAAAACGCATCATAATTAGTTATTTCCTCACTCACTTTACCCTAATTAACCTTTATCTGTGGGTTTTATTGCCTCGTTTTCGAGAGTTGTATAGAACTCCTACCCCTCTGTGACCAATATTGACCCCTTATGAATGACTTAACTAGATAATATTTAATTGCTGAAGTTTTATTTAAGGCTCAAAATGTTTGTTAATATATATCTCTACAAAAAATTAACTTTAAAAAAAGTAAAAGGTTAGGCGAGTTTGATATATTCAGCAACGAAATAACAGATAAAAAACTGAGATCAATCAACCAAAGTCCAGTTTATTATATTTAATTATGATGAAGCAATAACATTTTTATTTGTCAATTAAGGGCTTACTTAACTTAAAGTTAAGTTATATAATGATCAATTAGGAACAACTCTCAAGATACTTACTACGTAACTTGCCATGACTGTTTCATTGTACTTATGGTGTTTTTATGACGTTCTAATTCATGAAAAGAAAATTTTAGTTGTTCACCAATAAACAAAATGATTTAAATTAATACACGTAGAAAGATTGTATTAACTTGGTTTTACTCCTAGGATTCTCTGCAAAATTTTCACTTCGAAAACTTAGTAAATTTTTGAACTTGCGTGTGTAATTTCTAAAAGTTGACACTGTACGTTTACTTTTATAGTTAGAACTTAGAATTTTTAAGATTTAGTGTATTTTTGTATGTAGGCTATGCTACTGTGTAGGGTAAAGGCACTAGTAGTCTAAAAGACTAAACGAAAAAAGTAATATCGAAAATTTGTTCAATGGATACTGTAGCACAATTCAAAAAAGGTTATACGACAAAATAATACAAAAAAGTACTTTATATACTTTATACCAGTAGTCGGACACTTTTTTATACTTTCAAATAAGTAAATTTGAATCTTTTTACGCAATGAAATAAGTTTCAATGGGTCAGACAAGTTCTATGGATTTGTATCGAACTAATTATTTTGCCTAATAATCAAAATTTATTTAATTAAAGTTAAAATAAAACTGGCCAACTACTAGGGGGTGGCCAACTACTAGCACCTCTACCATATGTCAGATTTAGGTTTTGAAAAGTTGGATTGCAGTTTTTGACCAATGTTCGCTGTTTTTAATTCTCATATTCTCTTGTATTTGAGAACTATAGCACCTAGAATTTTGTATGAAGTCTTGAAATGTTTGTTAATACACGTAGAAACATTGTATTAACTTGGTAATACTTCCAGGATTCTCTGGAAAATTTTTATTCTGATATGGAAGGATTTTCCTTCTGCTGTGTGCCATTTTTAATTAAAAAAATCAGTTTCTTTGTTTTTAACGCATATATATTTTTATGCTCTAGCAGAGTATATGTCATGAGTGTAAGTTTATAGTTGCCACGGTCTGCATTCAAGAATTACGAGCCTTGAGCCTCGATTAGTGCTCGCATCTTGCCATAAGCTCCTATGTATAAGGTACTGTGGTGCAGTTAATTGCTATGAGCCTAGAGCCATGATTGATGCTCACGCCCCGTCGTAAGCTTTATGTATAAACTGTTGTAGTGTAGCTAACAGCTACGAGCCTCGAGCCGTGATTGGTGCTCGCTGCTCTCTCTCTCTCTCTCTCTCTCTCTCTCTCTCTCTCTCTCTCTCTCTTTCTTTCTTTATTCTCTCCCTCTTTCTCTTATTCTTCATTCTCTCTTCCTCTTATCCTTTATTCTCTCTCTCTCTCTCTTTTTACCTCTCTTTCTTTAATGCCTCGTGTTGATGCACTTATCTTTACTGCTCCTTGCCAATTTCGTGTGATCGATTATTAATTTCATTATAATTATTATATTTCTAATTATTTACCGAGGTAAGTTATATTTATTTATAACTAACTCATTGGGTTAGGTTTTCTTTTAGTATTTCATACATAGAAATGTATTAAATAATATTTTATCTCAATTATTTATATAAATATTTATTATTATATTAAAATTTAATTTAAATATACGTTAACCCTTAATTATTTAAATATTTTATAATAAAAATATACATACATATATATACATATATTTATTTATATAAATAGTAAATTTCTGGTTACTTTGTATAACAGTCAATATTCTAGTCAGAATTCAGCAGATATAGATAAAGAAGTCTTACTTATATACTAATTCAGACGCAAGCTTCCTTTCTGTGTTTTTTTAATTGTCCCCTGGATTTTTCAACCCGATATGGTTATATTTATAGCGCTTATTGAATATAACTTGGTTTTCCTCCTAGCAAATACTTTCTCTGTTTGTTATTAACAATAATAACGGCGAATTCATGGTTTTTTAAAAATATCTCAAAAACTATTGCATCTACAAAAAAATCATCATGATTGAAAGTTACTTGAAATATTGAAATGCATAAATTATCATCTGACGTATTTTCGCATAGAAGCAGTTTTTGCAAAAATCTAACTCCTAGCATCATGTCCCTACAATTTTTCAACTGGATATTGCTGTAATCGAGAAGCATATTACAAATAATTTGGTTTTTCAGTTGTCAAATACTATTTTTGTTCATTAAAAATAATAATGGTCATTATGTGTTTTTTGAACAATAACTCAAAAACGACTGCTCTTATTACGAATAAAGTTATTAAAACTTGTTAAAGACAAAGTGCATGAAGTATTATCTAAAGCATTTTAGTGCAAGTGTAGTAGATTTTGCAAAAATCAAACCTAAACTTTTAACTATGCTACTTGCAAAAAACGCTTGCTTTGCTCGCGATTTACAAATAAATTGCGAATTTACAAAGATATTTAATTATTTGACGTGTCATTATTAAATATACTGTTAAATATTAGATGTACACTCGATGGTACTTAATTCTTGTGAAACGTTTTTGAAATGCCCCAATCAGATTGTCAGATTGATAAATTCTAACAATCAAAAGCACGACTTCAAAAACGTTTCACGGGAATTAATTACCGTCGATTATAAATGAATATATTCAATACAGCCAAAATTCTATAAAAGTAGTTATAGCTACTAGTACACAGGACCGGTTTTAAAATTACAGAATAGAATAGAAATACATTTTCAATATTAAAAAAGGTTTTCAAACTCTTTGTAAATATTTGACAACATTATTAATTATATTAACAAAATCTAACAATAAAATAATATTAATAATATAATGTAAATTGTAGGATTTTAACAAATGTAACATTTATATTCCGTACTGAAATGTAATACATAATACAATATTAACTTTTATTTATTTAGCAAAAAATAAAAATAAAAATAACTGAAGATAAAAGTTATAAACTGCAGATGATAGCAGAAAAATGTTGGAATTGAGAAACAGACAACAGTAATCTTTTGTTGTCTTTAGTTTTATTTAGTTAGCTAGATTCTTCAGTTGGATTTTTTTTTTCAGGTATCAAATTTTACGATTTTGAAAATAAATAAAAAAATTAATATAACAGACAATAACTATTAATAAGTGAAGACACAGTTTTTTATAGTTCAAAACAGTTTTTTTTCATATTATAATAATTGTCTTCTACATTCACTAGTTTTTTCCCAATCAAAACAGCTATCTGCGGATTTCTACACATTTTTCTTAACTTTTTAAAAACACGCCTTTAATAACATAATAGAATCTAATTAACTTAACTGTTGAAAACAGTTGAAATCTGCTACCATCCGCAGTAAACTAAAACAAAAAACTAAAAAAAAACTACTAATACCTGTAAATAACTGTTGTCTTTGTCTCAATTTCGACATTCTTTTATTAAAAATTTCTGTTTTGTTCAGTTATCGTCTGTTTTAGTCTAATCATATTTTATATCCTTACATAAAGATTAATTAATTTTATTATCTTTTTATCAAATACTTATATAAATTATTGAATAAGTCAGTATTTAAAATATATTCCGATATAGCGGATAAAATGCACTATTACGCACGCTCCGCTTGCGTTTAAGCACATTTTCTGCCCCTTGCATCGGAAATTAACGTTTAATACACATGCGAAAAGTTGATTTTTGAAATGTTATAAATAGATAAAATTCAGTTGTTAATAATCGAATGACACTTTATTGATTGTGTAATTACTATGAGTTTCTCACCTGAAATTTTCATGTCTTATAATATTTTAAAATCAAAATATCGCTTAGAATGCTTCAATGCACCTATTTTTGAATACGGTCTAACTACTTAATAGTATATTACGATACGTGTGACCTAAGTAGCCGATTAGCGCCCGAGCGCAGCGAGAGTGATAAAACGCCGTGCACTAATGGGCTGCTTAGTTCACAAGTATCCTATACAATTTTATAGCACAGCTGCTTAAATCCGCCAAGACACGCCTATACGTGATCTAAGCGATCCATTATTGTACCGTGAGGTTAGCGATATACACGGTGCAATAATGGACTACTTAGGTCACGGATAGGCGTGAGTTAAACGCGGATTTAAGCCACACTGTGCTATAATAACTATTTCCATCTAGACCAAATCTGCAGCTTACATATTGTGATATGCATGAATACATACAGCATTCGTCATTTTATATTCACAAATGCATAGCTTAAAAAATAATAGTATTAAAAATAAAATTAATACAATTGATTCTGTGATTGTGTAGAGTTTTGCAGTGTAGTAAAATAATGGACAAAAAAAAAAATGCCACCGAACGAACTGTTCACATGAATATTCCACACAAATCTATTTTCCTCCACGACAAAATTCAACACAGATATTTTCTACACGGATATTCTTTACACCTATTTTTTATTATTTGTGTAGTAAAATTCATCTGACAATCGGTTATGTGATTGTGTAGAGTTTTGCAGTGTAGCAAAATGCTAAAAAATCGGTGTAGAGAATATCGGAGTAAAAAATATCCGTGCAGAATTTTTCCGTGTAGGAAAATATGTTTGTGTAGAGTTTTTATGTGTACAGTTTGTTGGATGGCCGTAAAATTATTAGCAGTAACCCTTTGATGTCGACCAAAACTGCAGATTATATTTTGTGATATGCATGAAACCATACGAAACCATACGGCATACGTCATTTTATATTCACAAACACATAGTTTTGAAAAAAAAACATTTACACAAATATTGAATCGCGGCATCTTTTTCGTCTGGACCAAATCTGCTGATTACATTTTGTGATATGCATGAATACATACAATATTCGTTCTTCCATATTCATAAACACATCACTTTGAAAAAAAGATTATATTTGCACAAATATTATACACAATATAAATAAATAAATAAATAAATATATATATATATATATATATATATATATATATATATATATATACATTAATTGCGTCCATTTTCTTATAGTTGTTTTCACAGCTTATAATTTACCTGGACCAAATCTTGAAAATGTTTTTTATTAGGATCGTATATTTTCATCATATGTACCTATCTATAACATTAGATAGTTTTTTATTTATAAAATACATCATAGATGGACGGACGGACGGACGGTCATATTCTAAGTTCTTTTATTGCTAAAAACTAACTGAAATTCGATAGATTTGACATTTTTTATTGTCGACCTGTCAATTAATTGCAAGTGTTTTTCATTCGAATAAATCCATCCTGGATAAGCTTGACCACAGCACAGCAGTAGAGTTTCCAGCCTAAGCAGTTAAACCCAAGTAAGTAAAAATCAATAAATAATTATAGATCGGAATTGTGACTTAACATTGGTTCCGATACGAATCGAATTATAGAGTCTTAAAAGAAAAGTTACATATAAAAAAAAGAAAAATTAAAATAAATTAATTAAATTACAGTTGAATTTGTACATTGAAACAAATATAAATTATATATATATAAACTAGCAAGGAACGCTCGCTTCGCTCGCGATTTACAAATCAATTATAATAATATTTAATTATTTGACGTGTCACTATTAAATATACTATTAAATATTAGATGTGCACTTGATGGTAGTTTATTCTTGTGGAACGTTTTTGAAATGCTCGGATCAGATTGCCGGATCGATAAATTCTAACCAATCAAAAGCCCGATTTCAAAAACGTTTATCCGGCATATATCCTAGTGCCAGACAAGGTCGATACAGTTTCTCCAAGGCTAGAACTAATATGGCCATGCCTTGTTGCAGCAAAGCCGGGAAAATGCCATCCAATCCTGCCGCCTTGTAGGGCTTAAACGACCCTAAAGCCCACCTGATTCTTGCCTTGTCTGTTACCCGTTTCGCCATTCTTCAGTCCTCTCCGCGGACGTCAGCCGTACGGCATCTGACCCCGCTCCTTCCCTGAAGTCTGGAAAGTGGGTTTCCCTCAGACCCTCTAGGACCTCCTGTCCATTCGTTTCCCAGTTCCCTGTTTCCAATCTGATCGAGTCAGTCACTGGCATCTTCGGGTGCTGCGGGACACTGCACAGCTTGGCAGCGTCCGATAACGTGCGTCGGCTTTTGCTATTTCTCTTCCAACCCTATACCCTGGCGTTTTCGATCTCCTTTTTATATTTTTTTTTGCTCCGCTCTATACGCCCGTTTGTCCTTGTCACTCTTCGTGTGCTTGGACCGGTAGTATAGCCACCTTACTTTTTTCTGCGTTTCTCTAGTGACTTATTCCACCAGGGAGCGCCCTTCGTTGGCCTCTTTGGTCTAAGTTCACAATTGTTCTCAAAAGAATTTATTATTATTTCCCTTAGGATCCTGCTGCTGTGATCGATATCCTACACCGTCCCGTAAGTGACAGGGAAGTGACCAATCTTAGCCGTAAGTTCGTCTCTGTAGCCTACCTAGTTTGTTTTTCTAGGGTTCCTTATGAGTTGTTCGAGCGTACTATGTCTGCCAAGTCTGAACACAATGTGTTGGTGGTCCGACATGGAGACCTCTCTCGACACTCTCCAGTCCATAACCTCAGACCACACATTCCTGGAGGCCAGGGTAATGTCTATGGCCTCCTTCTGTTGCCCGTATTGAGAAAGTCCATGTACGTTACTGCTAAGAACTACACTAGACTTTCTCCTCTAAGATTGCAATCTGTGCTGCCCGAACACGTGTGATGCGCGTTTGCGTCGCAACCCAATATAAGCTTGGTGCCTTCGGCTTCGCATTCTCTGATTAATGCGACCATTTTTTCCGAGGGGCACGCTTCCTCATAGGGAAATTATGCCGCGGCGAACATAATGACTTTTCGTTCACCTCCGATGGTCTTGTAGCTTAACCTAGCTGTACATAGATCCCTTGAGCAGTGCTTCGACACCGTCTCTACCTGAAGCCCCTTAGCAATAAGGCACGTTCTAGTCGACATGGGACTGCCACTGATCAGTGTACCTATTCCGTTTAAGCCTGCGATTTTGCAATTGTGAATCCCAGGTTCTTGGATTATGCAAATACCTGTACGCACCGCCGCCATACGTCTAGCCAGAACGGCCGAAGCGCTTTTGCAATGGCGCATATTAATCTGCGTGAACTCTATGGTGGTATCCGGTACAGATCCGGTCCCATTCATATTTCTCACGCTGTGGCGCTGCCCCCAATCAGCCATTTTGATCGAGAGCACCGCCACCCGCATCTACCTCAGTGGTTAAAGAATCATATGTATGTATATCTACCTCAGTGGTTACCGTAGTAAAGCCGGGATCAACCTTCATCACCTCTTCTCCTGTCTGTCCCGACACTTTCTCTGTCTTCCTTAAACGGGACGACGTGAGCCCTGCTACCTCCACAGAAAGGCCTGAAGTCGAGGGCCTTCAGTGCCTCAACTTCAGTCCTCTCGACAGTACCCGAATAGCAGTCGCCTTCTTTTTACCCTTGGTGCCCACCATCACCGTTTTAGTTTTGGTGACCACCCAGATATCCGGTGCAAGTGTGGTATTCTGCCTCTTAAGGCGCTTCACCACGACCTCCGAAGTATGCACTCTTTATCTTTCGCTACTTAAAAAACTTATGTAAGTGCTCTTTACAGAAAAGAGTGCAACGAAAAAGTGACGGACCCCGGGCTTGAACCAAGATCCTCTGGCTTGCAAGGCAGACGTTTTGTCGGCGCGCCACGGCCACCATTGCATTGCACTCTTCTACTCGTCTCTTTATAGTGATTAGAAACCCGTGTCGTGTGTACACACGTAACAAATCCACGGCCCAAAGTCATCGACGCCCTCCTCAATCGCAATTACCGCACAGATGAGAGGTCGTTACGCGTGTTCCATTGTGTGAACTCAGAGGCTTTGGGGCATGATCTGTGGGTTATTCATTTGTATTACACCAATATATATGATAAGGCAGGCAACTGATTTTTCGTAGTTAATCCCACTGCTGTCATCAGAAAATGTTACGAGTAAAGAGTGTAACGAAAAAGTGACGGACCCCGAGCTTGAACCGAGATCCTCTGGCTAGGCAGACGTTTTGTCGTCGCACCACAGCAGCCACCGTATTGCACTCCTCTACTCGTCTTCTTATAGTAATTAGAAACATATGACGTGTGTACATACGTGACAATACATACAGCATTCGTCATTTCATGTTCATAAACTAATAACTTTAAAAAAACAATTATACCAGTAGAAATTATTATTTGCAGCATCCTGTTTATCTGGACCGAATCTACAGATTACATCTTTTGATATGCATAAATACATACAGTATTCCTCATTTTATATTTAAAAACACAAAGCTTTAAAATAAAGTTCACATCTGCACAAATAAATATTTGCGCCATCCCTTCCATCTGGACCCAATCTTAAGATCACCTCTGATAATGATGTAAATACACACACATACACACATGAACACACACACACACACACATATATATATATATATATATATATATATATATATATATATATATATATATATGACATATGACATATCTAATATACATATGATTCATAAAATAATACAGATTAAAAATACGAGTAGACCTATTTGCCATATTTTGAGAAGATTATTCTTTACAGCATCCGACATATCTGGACCAATCTTACAATGTTGTATGTAGGGGTGTGCGAGTACCCGAAAAACTCGAGTCGGGTCAAGTCGAGTTTTTTTTCGAGTTCGAGTCGAGTACTCAAAAAAATTGAGTACCCGAACTTATCGAGCTACTCGGATTTTTCGATTTACTCGAGTTTTCCGAGTTACTCGAAATTATCGGGCCTTGAATAATTGGATATTTCGATGTTATATTATTAAATATAGTAAAATTATAACTTTTTAATGTATTATGAGGCATATGATTCAATAAATGTAAATTTTTAGTAGCTTACAAAAATTTTCTATCACTCGGCAATTTGGTCAAAATTTGAACGTGTAAATTTCTTTATTGCTTATTTTATATATACGAACGAAAAGCTATTCGCCTGTATGAGCTCTCACTTTCATTGCTTCCTGCTTTACTGAGGCTGTCTTAAAGCCATGCGTAAATATAATTATAAAGTTTCGAGTGGTTTGATAAATATATGATTGAAAAATAATCTCGAGTAGTGCGAGAATTTCGAGTAACTCTAAAGATTCGAGTAACCCGAAAAATTCGAGTAGCTCGGAAAATTCGAGTAGTTCGAAGAATTCTAGTGGTTCGAAATATTCGAGTAACTTGATTCGACCCGGTACTCGACTCGAGCTCGTTTTCGATCGAGTAACTCGACTTTTCGAGTACTCGCACACCCCTATTTGTATGGTATATGTATTCATATACATTAGTAATTAATTACTTAAAAAATGACATAAATATATAGAAGTTTATATCTGTCTGTAAATATTGCTGATTTATGTTTCATGACCTGGTCACTTTTTGTATATCATTTTTTATTAAAAAGATAACTAAATCCAATTTCTCAATAATTTTTTTGCGGTAGTATACTGTATTCATGTTTTTGCCACATATCTATCATGAAATAATTGTCATTCCAGAATGATTTACTAGTTCTAGTAAATTTTCACAAAATTGCTGATTTTATTGTTTTAATATAGTGTAGAAGATATCCATACCACAAAAGTAAGTCAAAGTATTAAAAAAAGTGAGTGCTAGAATTTTGTGTAGTAACCTATTCTAAAGATGCTGAAAAGCGACTTATCTTTTGATCGCTTAAATAGCGATTACTCCTTTCCATGAAAGCAATATCCTAACGAAAACCATATAACTCGGGAAATTCAGTAAGTTAACTATAAAATTATATCTGAATAAAAACAGATAGATAAAATATAAAATTTGCAAATAAAACTGTAGTAAAATTGGAAAATCAATCACTAAAATAGAAATATAAAATCGCGAGTTCGAAGAAAGATTGGGTGAGTGACCTGCTTGCGCTCATCGGCGATCGCGCTCACCTAAAGTTGCAGTGTCAGCAAGGCGATTGAACGTAGCGCTTCAAATTGGTAGCGCTTGTGTCACTAAAAAAAAACCAGGTCGATCAAGAATATTCGTAACATAGGTGAAGAAATTAATTTCACGCATGTCCAATCTGCCGTGTAATTAGTGGTTCATTAATCGATATAAATGCGCGTTATTTTTTTCAATGAAAGATAATATTAGTGTAGTAAGTACGGTAAAAAAGAATCATAAAAGAGGCGGTAAAAAGATATTTTTACGGAAACTATTACATAAAAAATCTAAATTAATAGAAGAATTGAGACAATTAAATAAAAAAAAAATACAGTTTTTCGATCGCAAGAAGTTAGGCAGCCAAAAATAATAAACAAACAAGTAGAACAATCAGAGTTTCAAATAGAAATCGGCAACAAATTTGAGGAGTTGTTTAATTTCTCTATGACTGAATTGACTAAAAATAAATAAATTTTAAATCATAGAATCATGCATGATCCTAAAACCGTTTAAAGAATACTTATATCACAGAGTCGACTAAAATTTCGGTGTTACGCGTATAGCCGTGGTAATCGAACTGACTGAAATTTGTATAGTTTGCAAAAACGTGGAGTAGGTCAAGCAGTAAAATATAAGTAAGACTGAATAAGATTTTGTAATAAATAAAAAGGTAACAAAAATGAGATTATCAAATAAGTAATCATAAGAAAGAAAGAAATAAAAACAATAAACAGAGGCCAAGATTAACAAGAAACGCTGATCGTAAAAATCCAGCATTAATAAAAGACATAGTAATCCCTAATAACCAAAACCTTTCACAAAAAGTAAGAAAGTAATACGATAAGTACTATTATCTGATATAAATAATAAAAAGCTAGAAGATAGCCAAAAAATAATAACACCCGATACAGATCAACAAAGTAAACAGAATCTAGAAATTTAAGAAATTTTGAAAGAAAATAAGGACTTTAATTAGGAAGATAACATCATGGCGAACTACGGGAACAATTAAAAAGCAAATCAAGCAGCTTAATAAAAACCATCTAAGCCTAAATATACCACCAAGACCTGCAAAACAAAAAGAATTCGAGACAGTAGAAAAACCAAATCATTCAATATTTTCACCTATAATACCAGCTACAGCGATTCCAATAGGTCTAGGCAGAACAGTCAATATCACCAAATTTCTACAACAAGTTGAGGAGACATCGTTAATAGATATAGAAGGTATTAGTGACCAGTCTAGCTTAATTGGAAACCCAAGTAATTCAAAGTTTAATTTTACTTTTGATTTCGAGAATCTTCTTGACGGCAATCGTGCCAAAGATATCAACATAGCGGAGAATCCGTTACGCTTATCGTTAAAATATGTAGCTAATTTGGTACCAGAATTTGGATGGAAAAAATATTTTGGTAAATGAATACATCGAAAAATTGAAACATGCCAAGAATATGTTATCACAAGCAGATCAAGATAATGTAATTCCAATTTTAAAAATTAAATTAAAAGGGGAAACTTACAAGGCAATGTTGAATGCAACAATCAATATTATTGAAGATTTCATAGAAGCAATACGACAAATATACCAATCTACTGAGAATAACCGGGATTTCGATAATCGGCGAAATGACAGAGGATTTGACAATATGCGCAACGACGGTAGATGCAACAATAATAACAATCGTTACAACGATCAGAATAACAGCAATTATAACAATGATCATAATAGACAAGAGAACAAAAATGCTAGAAATCAGTCCAGAGATTCTTTAAACTACCAGGATGCTCGTTACCAGTCCGAAGTATCGGGCAATCAATAGACAACAATCCACCGAATTCGAAACCGACGCCAACGCAAGAAATGAAAGTAGAGGGGCAAATCAGTAAGAAGCAGGGGAAAATCGAAAATTCAAAAAAGCAAATAAAGGAGATAGCCGTGCAGTTTAATAAGTTAAAAGAAGACTCGAAACGGGAGAAAGAAGCCAATGTGCAGTAGAAAATTAATAATAGGAAGTATTTAATAAGATTTGCCACAGCAGGACTTAAACCACCGATCGTAAAGCTTGCGAGCAAAAAGTTAGAGGGAAGGAATGCACGATCCTATGCAGATAGTAGAGCTGGTGTTACGTTGATTAAAGCGAGCAATGTCACGAGTAGGGCGATAATTGATAAACAATACATAATTGCAATTATCGGAGTTACGCTGCACGGATATTTAAGTTTAGGTAGGACAAGTATATGTTTAGAGGGACTAGAGTGCGACGTACACGTGGTTCCTGATGAATTTCCCATTGATAAAGACGGAATCTTATGATGGGATGTGCTTTCACAATACGGTGGATAGATTAAAGTTGCGGACAGATGTATGGAATTTGGACAGACTGTTATACCATTTATTTATTAAGACGAAAGATTTATTATACCTGCACGTACGAGACAAGTGATTTACGCGGGAGCAAGCGATAAATCAGAGCAATTAGGATTTGCGTTTTTACAAAATTTAGGAGAAGGGATATATTTTGGAAATTTTATACGTATTAACCAAGGAGGTGAATACACGCCTTATGTGTTAATACTACACATCATGAGGTAGAGTTGAATCCACCAGAGGTAACACTGGACGCCTGCGAAGCCTTAAGGGGACACAACACCTTTAAATCCTGAAAAAAAAGAATTATGAGTAAATATGACAAATTAAAGTAATTCATTTCATATTGTTTTAGTGATATTTAGTATAAATACCTTTAACTTTACCGTGCTAAAACCGCAATTATTCCTGCTGGCCCATTGTGGCACTCGATGCAATGTTTTGTGAATTTTTTCACTGTACGTAGGATTCCGAGTGTACAAATGGTTCTTTTTGGGTCAAATTCCAGAAGGATACTTTATACACCTATAGTTTTGGCATGAATAGAGATATTTTAATTTGAATGTTTAGAAAATGTTTTATACCCAAAAAGGTGGCATAATAAGCGAAAAAAAAGAACAAAATTTAGTATTTTCATTAACAAACTATTTGTAAGCATTCAAATTAAAATATCTCTATTCATACCAAAACTATAGGTGTATAAAGTATTCTCCTTGAATCCGAGCCCAAAAGAACCATTTGTACACTCGGAATCCTACGTACAGTGAAAAAATTCACAAAACATTGCATCGAGTGCCACAATGGGCCAGCAGGAATAATTGCGGTTTTAGCACGGTAAAGTTAAAGGCATTTATACTAAATATCACTAAAACAATTTCAAAGGAATTACTTTAATTTGTCATGTATACTCATAATTCTTTTTTTCAGGATTTAAAAGTGTTGTGTCCTCTTAAAAGAGGGAGCAGCAGAATTTAATCTAAAAGAAGACGAACCTGAGGAGACTGTTGATATACTAACAATATTTTCCAACAGAAGTAAGGATAGAACTGAAAAAATTTTTGAATTTCTCGATCCAGAGATACTTAAAGATTTAACGGAGGAAGAAATAACACATGTTAAAGAAATCATCCGAGAGAAACCACATATCTTCGGGCTACCCAGGAAAAAACTTAAAGCAACAACACTAGTGTCGCACAAGATACCTACTACTACAAATGTCAAAAAAGCCCGCAGCGGACGAACAAAGTAACGGTGGGAAATAGCTACCCGATACCAGGTAGAGCGGACATTATTGACAGCGTCGCTTCAGCTAGGTACATAACCGCCATAGACTTGAGAACCGGATTGTACCAGATACCAATGGACCCGGCAGACGCCCACAAAACAGCCTTTACTGTACCGTTTGGCCATACTGCTATCAACGTTTAGGAATGGGGCTCAAAGGCGCTTCTTCGACATTTCAGTCCCTGAAGAGACAGAACTGTACGTCTATTCAGATGATATAATTGTTTTTGCTAGGGATCTTGAAGAGCACGGTAAGAAGTTCCGATGCTTGATGAAGAGACTAGACGATGTCAACTTGACAGTGGAACCTATGAAGTGCCAATTCCTGCAGCGAGAGGCACACTTTCTAGGACATATCGCTGGAGGAGAAAAAATTCGATCAGATCCTAAGAAAATAAAAGCAGTAAATAAATTTCGAATATCGACAAACGCTAAGAAAATCAAAAAATGTTTAGGACTCGCATGATATTACAGGCGCTTCATCAGACTTCGCGAAATCAGCGGCAATTCTATCTGGTCTGTTGAGAAAGAGCGAACCCTTTGTGTGGAAAGAAGAGTATCAGCAAGCCTTTGATAAATTACGAACGGCATTGTGCGAGGAACCAGTAATGAAGGCACCGGATCTAACTATGCTATTATTACCCTTTTTAGTAATCCCTTTTTAGTAATAACCGACGCATCTGACTACGCCATAGGAGCCATCTTGAGCCAATGACAGTTAGGCAGCGACCAACCGTTCGCTTATGCATCGCGAGTCCTCAAAGGACCAGAGCTGAGATATTTCACCTACGACAGAGCACTACTGGCTGTAGTATTCGCGAAAGACAAATTTAGACACTACCTCGCAGGACGTAAATTTACAGTATTAACGGATCACAAGCCCTTGAAATATTTCTTCACCACGAAAAAACTCGATGTAAGGTTCAACAGATTGAAGGCAGAGCTCAGAGGTTACAAATTAGACATTGTAAACAGACCCAGAGCTCGCAACGAAAACGTAGATGCACTCTCTAGAAATCCTATTCTCGACGAAGAAGAAGAAAATCTAGAGAGGCCAGAAGCAGAATTGTACGAGTTGGCAGATAAGCAAAGGCACGTAGCTACGATACTACGATTTAAACAAAAAGGAAAAGGGGTAAATCCAAAAAGCTTTTGGAATCAGTCGATACCACAGACAATGAAAGAATATCGACAGAATCTAGAAACTCCAGAAACCCGAGAGAGAGAGAGAGAGAGAACGACAGGTTGTAGTTCACACTGAGAGCACAGGTCTAGATAACTCCTCAGATGACGAATGGCAACCCAAGGCGGGAACGAGAAATGGTAAAAAGAGAGTTTACAAGAAGGTTCACGGCGAGAAAACTGGAAAACTATACCCTACATGCCACAAACTATCCGACACAAGGGAAACATCCGAGCCAATTCTCAGTCAGGCGGAATCGAACAGGGTCTTGGAGAAACTCTGCAAAGAAGAAAATATGAGACTTGGAGTACAAGCCGCAAGTACACCGCAAACTCGGGAAACGAATAACAACGACGATATTAACAAAAACATTAACATTGGAAACGCTCTCCTCTTATGGAATGACAGCGAAATTTGAAATTCAGATCGTTTTTTATATGCTTAAAATAATGGGTCAGTGAAAAAAAAAAAATACTTTTAGCAAGAGAATAGCATGCTGAATCGATTAGTACCCTTAAAAATTCAGTTTACCGACTATTTCAATGAGAAAAAGACCAAAACGTAAATAGAGCCAAAAAAATAGAGTGCCACAATGGCTATACTAAGCGCCTACTGCATGCTGATGAAGAGACCTAACCTCGGGTTCGCGTGCACTTAATTCTCAACTTTAAATGTTAATAACTTTTGATCTATTGCATGTAGAGGATTGCAACATTCCAGATACCTTTATCACTATATGTCGTTTAATGCAATAGACAATTAATTAACAATTTCGAAAATTTGTAACAGACTTTTGTTGATTGAACGGAAAAATCTAACATATTAAAAGTTCACTTCTGATTTTGTATTTTTTATTCGTTTAAACAACGGCTTGAGCTAATTGTGATCACATAATATGAAACTACGTATATTCACGGTTATTATACATTACATTAACAATTAAATAATAAACTTGGATTATGAAACTTTTAAAAATAATATACCATATTGTACAAAAAAATAATAATGTAACCTAAATTTATAGAAACAATAGACGTATATAATGTTGAAAACATAATACATGATTAAAATAATCAAACATTAAATAATTCAAATTTGATTATAAATACAAACAAAATTGATCAAAATGCTAATATAAAATTCGAAAAATTGACAACAGAAGAAACCAGCAAAGCAAAATTAAATCAATTTTAATTAAAATATCATATCATAGTAATTATGACAAAATTGAAAGAAATATTTTGAAGCCTAAAATGAATGATAATGAAAAAGATAACAAAACAAATATTAAAATATCAAAATTTCAGATAAAGAATCCACAAGTAGAGTTGAATTTGCTGAAAATAATAAACGAAATTTAGAACAAAATAATATTGATTTAATTAATATTTTTAATTTAAAAAACAATATTTCAAACAATGTAATGTAACTGAAAGTTGCGAAAAATTGAGACTATATCCAATAGTGAAAATTGAGAAATTACCAAAATCTTTAATTAAACAAACATGAAAAACTATATTAGCATGTAATAAAGACAATATATCAAGAACAAAAAATAGATATTCTTATAAGAAATTATGCTTTGAAAAAATATGAATAAAATGAATAAGAAACGAAATCAAAGAAGATTAATAAAACAGTTAAATCTAAGTGTTGCTGAGAATGACAAAATTAATGCAAAATTGAATTTGACATGAAAATTAAATTTTAATAAGAAAACTATTGATGAAAAAATTGAATTTAATAAAAAAACGTTTATCCGGGTAAAAGCAATATAATATGTGAATTTTGCAGTGCGAAACATTTTGATTTTGAACATAATACTAAAGATAAACATTTTAATAGCTGTTGTCGCAAAGGAAAAATAAAATTATTGGAAGATCTATTATATCCTGATAGATTACAATAATTAATAACGTGAAATACAAATGAGTAAACTTTTTAAAAAATATGTAAGGCTATATAATAACGCTTTAGAATTTGCTAGTTTATATAACAAAGCTCCGTGTAATGAAATTGCCGTAGTATTTGTAGGTAGAAATAATTTTAATGAAAAAAATATTAATGAAAAAGTTATGTTAGCACCAAAAATGCAGATGTACTTAGTATTAACAATGAATTTGATAAAAAATGGAAGGTAAAGTAAAAGAACATATTAGTATTGATTCCGCAGAAGATGATAACAATCAAAATTCAAAAGCCTCTTCACCAGTACAATTTCCAAATTCCTTAACACCACACAAACTGAAATTAAGAGATGGATCAATTATTATTTTATTACGTAATATTAATTTGAATGATGGTCTTTGTAACGGAACACGATTATAAGCTAATAAAATGTTAATATATTCTATTTGTATAGAAATATTAAGTGGAAGTAAAATTGAAAATAAAGTATTTTAACCGTGTATTGAATTATCTCCAGCTAAAGAAGATATTCCTTTTAATATGAAAAGACGCCATTCCCAGTTAGATAAGGTTTTGCAATGACAATAAATAAATTTTAAGGACAAATATTTAAAAATGTTGCAATACATCTTTCATCTCCAGTTTTTAGTCATATGTGGCCCTTCAAAAAGTAACATCAAAAGCTAATTTAAACATTTTTCTAACAGAACAATCAACAGTAAAAAATGAAAAAGATAACAATTGTATTTAATGAAATATTATAATTCTATATAAAACGTTTAAAGTTTTCATAATTATTATTTAATTATAACATTATTTTAAAATTAATGGTATGGTATTAGCTACCAGCTTTAAATATAATACACGCTATAGATTCCAATACAGGCTGCAATACAATTTGCGCTGTGGAATTAGAAAGCAACTGCAAAATAAAATGCAATATAAATTTTAATACTGGCTGGGGGAATGGAAATTCGGATGTAAAAGCAATGACAACGATGTACCCCTTGTACGACTTGTGTCCACGGCCAGTGGTTGTACGAACCTGAAATGGGACCAGAGTAATCCAAATCTGAAATAGAAAACGGCCGACTAACACGCACTTGATCGGCTACTTCCTGCTCACAATCCAGGCCTGCTACATCAGAACGTTGGAAGTCAAAGTAGATCCACCGTGCAAACAAAGTTGATGAGCAGAATATACGAACAAGTGACTAAGAGCGGAATCCTGCGACAAAATTGGTGGATGTTTGCGATCAAAGAACAAGCTGGAGTGAGACAGTCGACCTCCTACTCTTAATGTATTATCCTTGCCAATAAAAGAATTCAACTTACTGAGCCGATTGCCCTTTGGGAATCTCCCTCCAGCCTTCAACGCTTCGATCTCGACTGCAAAACTGCTCGCCTGCGATAAACGAATGACAACGCTGCAAGCTTCCGCTAACTCTGACAGCGTGAGAAATTCAGGAAGCAGTTCTTGAGCCCCTTTCCGCCTACGATAATTAAGAATAGATCGCCTAGCAAACGCAACGACCCGAATTAAGCGAGACAACGAATAAAATCTGGTTAACAGCTCCGGTTTCGACGGCACCTTCTTCTTATGGAGAGCTCGCCGAGTCTCTGCTGCCTGTGGCCATTCGTCCGGAGCTTGTGAAAGCCAGCTAGGTTTATGTCACCACAGACTAGTCCCTGCTAGGTCCGCTGATCCATCGGATTCTCCTTAGTAGGTACGTGCGTCTTTCAAAGACAAGAATACTTTCGGAGCCATGTGAGAACAATCTGATTGAATTCTTAGTTAATAATACTGATCATCTTTACTAGAGAGAGAAACGTCTTAGCAGCTAGAAGAGATACACTGAATGTGCCGTCTCCCTTGTCGACTCGCAGATATACAGCAGCAGCATAAGCTCGACAAGATGCGTCCGAGAAACCATTTAACTGGTATGAAAAAGTAGAATTTACACCTAATCACCTATCGATCGACAAGGACGGCAGCTCAGACAGCGACTTATAATAAGCATACCACGGCTCGCGAAACTCTTCAGGGAAAAGCGTGTCCCAATTGTACTTCTGAATCCATAAATCCTGCATATGATTTTCGCAGTTACTGTAACTGGCGAAAGCCACCAGAGTGGATCGAACAAGCGAGCGATATTGAAGAGAATAGAACGCTTAGTTAACGCCTCTGACAGTTTGGTGATATCTGAAACGGAGAATCGAAACTGATACTGAGCAGGATTCCAGTGAACGCCGAGAGTTTTGAGCGATTCATCCATATCGATCTCCTCTGCCGGGCTCTGTTAAACGGTTAAAACAACGCTGCAAGTGCTTCACAGTGGACAACCGCTCATGTGGATTTTTGTCCTTCAGCTTGAAGCATTGCGAGAGAGGATGCGTGCCGTTACAAAGAGCGCAATTAGAATTTTCAGACGAACGAGAAGAACTAGCGTGGAAAACCTTCCGAGCCTGAGGTCCTGATGTTGACGTAGAGGCTGGTCTCTTATCCGCCTTGCGCTCCGAATTCAGCATCTTAAGAGCTTGCGCTCTTCTCTCAAGAAACTTGAGCAAATCCAAAAACGTGCTGTTGATTTCACGTTCCGACTCGTCCTCCTCCAGTACGAACTCCTGGTCCTTCTCACTCAGCTCAGCTTCACACAGCTTCCGTGACTCCGGATCCAAGCGATCGGACAGAAAAAAAAAACAAGCTATATATCCCAATGTTCTACTGGAAGTTTCAAATTCGTCAATGCTCGAACGATACGTTTAGCCTCATCAACAAACGCACGCATTTCAGCAGCCGATTCCTGCCTCATCTGCGTAATTTCTAAAAATGAAGTCAACAGTTCGTTGATCATCAACGTAGGATTACTATAACGATGCTGAAGTGCCTGCCAAGTGCTCGCATAGTTCGCATTGGTTGTCATCACGTCCTTGATCAGCTCTGTAGCCGTACCAGTCAAGCATAACTTGATACTGCAGCTTCGTGACGTCAGAAATTGCAGAACGACTATGCACAAGAGAAAAGTGAAAAGATCGCTAAAACTAACCCAATCCTCGTCTTTACCTGAGAACTTGAGTAAATTAATTTTCGGGAGCCTAAGGGGATGTCGTCCCAAAAAACAGTTTTGCTATTACATAAAACTTTTTGAATGAAGTTTGCAAATGAAAAACCGAGTCTGTAGCGCCGTAGTGTTAAGTTTAATGAATCGTTCTACCGAAAGAAAAATTCGATCGGACTTTCTGTTTTTCTAGAAGTTTGGAAATACAAAATACCCCGTGGCGGATTTGCGAAGCTTTTGGGACAACAGCCCCTTAACCTGAGGATCTGAGCCCGACTCCCCTATACTATCATCAGCGTCAGCCTTGTCAAAGGAAGCCAGCAATGTTAAAATCTCGTAAAGAGCCGTTTTGTAAACACCTTGAATTCGCTCGAACCACTGATCCGCAATATACGCATCTGTCTTAGCATCGTCCCTAACGACTATCTCAGAGTGCGTCATCCTATTCTCAGCCCAAATCTACTTGACAGCATCAAGTCGCGCCTGGATCATGCTTTTGTTATGCGAATCACGCTGCTTAGCTAGCAAGCGTGTGCGAATACTCTCAATTTCGGCTTCACGTGCCGTCTGCAACGCTGTCAGCTTTTTCAGCGCAGTAAGAGCCATGATGCTCGCAGAGTCTCCCTAAAGCAAACATTAAAAAAAGTAAGTAGTAGAAGTACTCAGAGTGGGTTCTGACAAGGAAACGGTTTGAGTCAGTGAAGGATTTCGTACATGAACACTCACGATTTCGCGGTACAACAAAAATGCACTTCCTGTGGCGTAAAAACCCTCACGGATTAAAGGGAAAAGCCGCAGCAAGTGTAAGCCTTATTTAACTAAAGGAAAGGAAAATATACAAGTAAAAGAACAGAAAGTAACTCTAGAAGAGAATAAACTTAGCTAAAAAGACGCACGCGAAGACGCCATGACGCGAGGTACCTTTTACACACACAGAGAGCTCTCTTACCGCAATATCGCAATACGAAAGCTGCCTCTGAAGAAGACGCTGAGCTGGCCTCGCCGCACTCCGCCGCTGCTTTATTCCTGGTCCTTGAGGTCTGGAAGCCGGGCCTGGGGAACGAGAAGATGGTCCGCAACCATGCACCAAGCGCGCCTCGACGTCTCGAGGAGCCAGACGCTTGGCACAGGGGTAACAAGGTGTTGCCACAACTCGCTCGCCCTGGAAGGAACTACGTTCACAACGTGGGCACCTTCCCAAAGCACACTTAGACTTACGAGGCACACACGCGTACAATACGCACACGCGAACGACGCGATCGCGAATTTTCTACAAAACGAAAATAACACTATCGCAGATGAACGAGGTGAATAGTGATCCACTTTGAATGGCTAATTCACTGATTCATCTTGACAAAGAAAACTTAGGAACTGTAAGGAAGCCAAACGCGCAAGTCGCTAAGCGGTCCTGACAAGAGTAAGCGCATGCGGAAGCGCGCGTGGGCCCTTCGCGCGCTCACCAGCAGGGCCGGCTGCGCGCGCCTCGACGCATGCGTGAAATTCAAATACCCAAACTCACATCTACACTACTTAACTGACTAAAAATGAATTTAACAACCATGTTACAGTAAATACAAAGAAAATGTGATTTGGTAGCTTAAAATCCACTTACAATTAGTATAAGCTGAGATACATGCGTATACATACGCGCACACACACACATACATCCATACGGACATTTTCCAAAAACACTATTTTACGTTTTTCTAGCGTTAAAAACAAACCTTTAGCGAACCTTAAAAGTGAACCCTCTCAGCTCTTGCCTTCGGCTCGGTCCGCAAACTGCTTGTTTCGCCAAAAAACATTTTTCCTGCACCAAGTATGTAATATATTATTTCAACTTAAAATGCATCAGAACACACTTTCAAAATATTTTCACACAAACTCCAAAAATTACAATTACAAATTATTATTACAAAGCTTCTTTAGGAAGGAAGGAAAAAGTAATATTTAAATTATTAACATACCCTGTACACGTAAAAGTTTAGTACAAAATAGTATATTGTGTACCAAGGGCCCAAAGCGGACTTTTTTAGGCCAAGTGTGAAGTTTGCAGTATGAGTGAGGGCAAGTTAGCCCGAGCCGCAGGCAAGTACTGCAATATCCACACAAGGTCGAAAAGTTTGCTTAGCCTTTAGTGCATACCATAGTTTTTATAACGCATGTATTGATTTCCGCGTTTTTTGTGCCTATAAGGGGAATTAAGATGACTTTTTTTGACACGGTACCTGAAGTATTCAGTTCTATATATGATGCATATACCTATATTTATACATGTATCAGTCATGTTTTAATTATATTTACGAATTTTTTCAAAAAGCGGTTCCCCTATTACACCCCCCCCCCCCCCCCCCACTACACCTCGTTTGGAGATAACTACTTCCATAATCGATTTCTGAAAAAAAGAAAAAAAGTGGGTGAAAATTTGTTTGTTATAATTTTTATTATAAAAATAGAAAAAAATACAGTAAGAGTACATATTTGGTTTTTATTCACAAGGTTTTTTAAGCACATTATTCAGTTTATTCTTATGTGGATCATTTAAATAATTGAAACAAATTTCGTGTTCATTATTGATGATTATACTTAAAGTAATTTAAAATCGTTTTAGAGGGCAAACGAACTGAAAATACCTGCTGCTCGGTAAATTAGTTCATCATTGTTTCTTATTTGCTGGTCAAAAAATAGTTGCTTTGGAGTTACTCGACAGACAAAAGTAAAAAAAAGAAACGTGAAATCGTGCTTGTATTGCAAAATTGTGTATTGTGTACCGAGGGCGACGATATTCAGGCGCACGAGTTGCAAGTGCAGGCGAGCAAGCCTGAGTCTTGAATCTGGCTTATAATATTCACCAAGTGCGTATTGTGAATCGAAGACAGAGACCTAACAGCCTCTATTCTTCTTGGTGCATGCATGCACTTTCTGACCTCGGTGCACTATACACTAGTTTTCCTTATGTCCAAAATCCTACATAATTCATTCGCTTATCTGGCACACAAAAAAAACTTTTTTATGCAAGCATTAAAAGAATAACAAACTTTTTTATGCAAGCATTAAAAGAATAACAAACTTTTTTATGCAAGCATTAAAAGAATAACAAACTTTTTTATGCAAGCATTAAAAGAATAACAAATTATTTTAGTTCAATTTTCATCGTCATAATTTTATTTGACCTCACTTAATTATATCTTTACTCTCAAAAGTTCTGCTACTCTTAATTAACTTTTCTTATGACACGCTAAAAAATATAGACATGGCCAATAATATTGTCACTCAATCTCCGTATGTCTTTTCAAAAATTTGTTTACAGCTGTATTTCGGTCCGGTCTCAAGACTCAAGAGATGGTCAAGATGACTTGCTAAACATTATATTCATATCTTACAAAAGTAACTTTTGATATTTTTGAAAAATATGCGTACACATATAATTTTCAGTTAAAAATATAAAATACGTAGTCTACCTTACGGAGAAGCAGCTTTATCTAGAAATTAATATATTAATATGTTTATATTGTTGAGACCTTAAGTAAAAACTATTGTACAATATGTAATAAATATAAACACGACTAGTAACATTATAATATAATTGTATTCTTACATTAGAATTATTAAAAAGCTTTAAAAGAAAATATGGTTACAAAAATCTACACAAATTCTCTAAAACAATTAATAAACTAGTCATTATGTTATTTATAGTATATTATGATACGTGTGACCTAAGTAGTCGATTTTTGCACGGCGTGTATTAGCGCGTGAGCGCAGCGAGGGTGATAACACGCCGTGCACTAATAGGTTGTTTAGTTTACAAGTATTGTATACAATTTTATAGCACAGCTGCTTAAATCCGTCAAGTCACACCTATTCATGATCTAAGCAATCCATTATTGTACTGTGAGGTTAGTGCACGAGAATAGCCAGTGCGATATACGCGGTGCAATAATGGACTACTTAGGTCACGGATAGGCGTGACTTCAACACGGATTTAAGCCATACTGTGCTATAAAAGTATATAAAAACTGTATTATTTTATAACTGAACCTACAAAAAAAGCTACGAATTTTCAATACAACTATTCCAACTGAAAATTGTTAATAAGGTTATACAAGATCAGTTTATTTAAGTACACACACACACACATATATATATATATATATATATATATATATATATATATATATATATAATAATAATTTTGTTCAACGTGTGCAATGTGCATAAAAAACCTTTGCCATGTATTAGAAAGATATAAAATGTGCGGGTTTCTTGAAGAGAAAAGGATAAAATAAGCTATTTTTCGCAAGGGTGTTCTTTATCCAAGTCTGAAAAAGCTTTTCTCTCCATGTTACAAAACGTATTTGTTCTAATGGGGACATAAAAGGATCTTTTTTATACATGGACGTTTTAAATATCTTTTACTATACGCTGAAAATTGTTAAAAACGATTAAAATATAATTTTATTCTGCTAAGTCCCCAGTTTCGTATTAGTATCCCGTGCACGAGAAAGCACCTAGTCACGGACGAGTTAAAAGAAACACGGTGTATAAGAATAATAGAAGTGGTTTATTCAGACTCAGATGATTATTCGAGTACTCGTCCGTCTTAGCGCCTTTAGTATTTTCGATTTTTATTTGTGCTCAAACATCACCCTCCCCAGAATAATCAAATTTTCCCTTATAGTTCACAATGAACTATTATTTTCGGGTTAGATACTTTTCAACAATAAGGGCATGAAAGGATATTTTATATATGTATGCTGGGCAGGCGATCGTGCATTTCGAGTCAAGAACACGCGTGAAAATTATTCTATTAATTTTATCTTTATTGGAAACAGATTCCAACTTTTAGATTAGAAGTCAGATTTGAACTTAATTACAACCTAAATTACAAAATATGAAGCAGGGAAAAAACAAGTAGTTTTTCCTTGCTTGAGTTCAAACTTTTTCATGCATGCTTGGAATATACGATTGTCTACGTTGCTTTAGGATATAAGAAAAGATCCATTTTATGCGCGTGTTGAAAAAAATAATTTAGAACAATAATTATGTTATTAGCTTTGTAAAACTAATTTTAACTGCAATCCAAGGCTCAGAGATTAATTTAATACATTTATTCGCACACTAGTATTTATATTTGTTGATCTTGTATAACTATATTAAAATTGCATTTAACGATTTATTTAACACTCTGTTTGATGAACTACTGAATTACTAAACTACTAAACGCAATTGTTTTATGAAGACGGATGCCTACGGGTGTGTAGAAAATGAAGGACCGCAGAATAAAGTAAAAAACGAGAATCAGTAGCAAAAATAATGATAATTCCTACGCCATCGAGAAGGCCACTTTTTAAATATTCAAAATTGTAAAAATTCGTTGCGGTAAAATAAATTTCATACAATTTATGTAAAGTTAGACCATTGGCAGCTATAGACATCCTCCTTTGTTTTAACTTTTTTAATTTTACAATGAAATAATAAATTAAAACCCTTACAATAAATATGAATACCATTTTTCTTTCTATTAATTAATCTAAAATTTAAAGGCATTTCACAACTGTAAACACCAGAGCTTCACAGAAATTTAAGGCTTAATCTGATAAGAAGTCTAATCTACTTTAAAGAATAAAGAATAACGATATCACAAAATCGTCCATTCCTGTTAATGATGAATTATTTTCTAATCCAATCAGTTTAGTTTAAAAATATACTTTTCTAATTTTTCGAATGCAAATAATTCCTTGCAATGAAGTTCTAGTTCAGAAAATAGTCTCTATTTTAAAATCATTTTTAAAGCATAAATGTATCTTGAAAATCAAGTCTTGTATATTAAAAAAAAAAATTAAGTCCAACTGGTATTGCTATTTTCACTGTTGTCATCTTCAGCTGAGAAATTATCATTATCTTCATCTTCTCCAATAACAGATTCTTTTATCGTGAAAACCAATCGTCTTTTTTTGTTTTCTAATGCAAATTGCTCTTCAACTGATCTTTCTTTGCGAAATTCGTATATTAAAGGATAAATATGTTCAATTGCGGCTTGAACTGCATTGATACTGGGTGCTAAAAACATTTTGTAATTAATTGAGATAAATCAGAACATAACTTTTTTTTTGTACCTGTGACTGTGATGCTGCCAGTAGAAAATATCCTTAAAGTAGCTTTCATGTTTTTCAATTTATAAATTACTCCAGGTTGAATTTCTGGTTCATACCTGTAATAAAATATGAAGTTATCAATAAATTGATATCATATAATTTATAATATTTCACGTTTATTTCACACATTTCTTAATTTGGAAATAGAAAATTGCTTCAACATTTTGTTTTCCAAGCTTTGTTAGAATACGACGTATTGAATTTTCTTTTCACACGTGCTTGGTAAATGCTACTTGACCAACAATAATGCTTGCGCCAAATAGCAAATAAAGCAGGCGAACTCAATGCACGTAAATGTGCGCGCTAAACAGCATAATACTATGTATGCTTGAATAAAAATAGTATGTCCAATTCTCCTTTTCGCAAACTTTATTATATTAAAATGTTTCTAGTAGTCTCGGGCTATAAGTTCACTTCATCCCCAAAACTACCCTTCCTTAGGGGTTGGGGTAAACCGGAAGTTGACCGGAAGTAGACCAGAAGTTAACTGGAAGTGAATTAACGGGCTAATTAACGGGCCCACGGAAGTATTGTTTAACATGTCGCCTGTGAGGTTCCGGTGTCGGAGGTCCACTTGTGCAGAGCTTTTTTTGCCTACGCCACTTAAAAAAAAACACACACACACTCACATCCTTACGAACATTTTCCGAAAGCACTATTTTTCGACTAAAAATGCATCAAAACACACATCCTAGATGTATTTACACAAACTCAAAAATTACTATTACAAAGCTTTTTAGGAAGGAAGCAAAATTAGTAGGATTTACGTTGGCGGGGTTTGAGACTGGCTGCTTGACCGTAAGATGATACCATAACAAAAAAAAAAAAATATTCTGCACGTGAAATTTTACGCTCTTTTTATTCCCGCGATAAAAAAAATAAGGTTCCTATTGGAAAAAATCGAAGTTGACCTTCAAATGACCTTGAAAATCAAATTCAAGGTAAACTCCAAGGCGTTGTCATTCATTTGAATTCTTCCTCGATATTCTATAACTTTTGTTTTTATTATTTTTTCGATTGGAGCCCTCCCTGACGAGTTATATGCGGTGAGTATTTAAATTGGGTCACCCTGTATACACACACACACATATTGAAAAACGATCTTATTATTCCTGCTAATACTTCGTTTCATTGAGTTTTACTCATATAAAAGTACCGTTTACCAGAGCTATTGGTAAACAATGTCAAATGACTATAGCTTTTGCTAAAAAGATTTCGTTTTTATTTTGTTTTCAATTTGATTCAAGACATAATAGGTTATTATAATGTTTTTCTTATCCTAACATTAATATTTACTTTTCACAAATATATTATATTACTTCAGTATTTTTGTGTACGTGCCACAACAAGTCTGGCTTTGCACTAGGACAGGTCAGAATAGTGCCGGTCCCGTAGTCTCTACACATAAACGATGGATGACGTTACAAAGTCAAGGAGAAAAAAGCCGTGAAGACTTTTAAAGGAAAAAGGTGGTTTGCAAAAATTGCAAGTCAGCTGCGACAGGAAAAATTCTCGCTTATTGTTTGCGTGCGGGTATATTTTGCAGAGTAAGGAGAATGATTATGTGTTTTCGGAAGCAGAGAAATGTTGTCGTGCTTTTTGCTTGAATAGTATTGATGTAGTGTGACGGATATAAAACAGTAATGTATTTCAGAGGTAGGCAGAACTTATGCGAAAAAAGCTCTTTAGCGTCTCCGTTCACTAAGAAAAAACCGCAGCCAAGTCCTTGGCTCTTAGCTCAGGAAATAATCACTCAAGTCGTTTCAAGATTTATAAAAATCTCTTAAGCTTAATGTATTTGAAATTTTCATTTTATTTTTTGCTTTTTTTAAATTAAAGCATTTTCCTGCATTTTATATGGGAAGGGTATCAATCACATAGATACCGCTAACACGTTTCTAGCCTGATTTGTATTATTTCGAAACAAACCTTTTCAATCTTCTAGTTCATTTCTAGTCAAAGCTGTCTAATTTTAAAACAGATTTTTAAAAATATCTCACTGTGTGGCGTCTACAGTTGAATTTTTTGCGACGAACAAAAACTGAAACTAAATAAAAGATTCCCGCAATTGCAGCATAATTTTTTGCCAGTGTTGTAGAGAGCTTGATGTCCAGTGGTGTCGACTCACTCAGAATGTAGTACGACGTAGAAGTCAAAGAAGGCAATACGATAAGATGAGACTGCAGCATTAATAGTATATTGTGCAACTAGGGGGGAAAATTGGTTTTCTCTAGCGAGGGTGATGTTTTGAGCACGAGTCTGAAAGAGCCACTCCCCCTTTGTTGCACACCGTACTTTTTATGATAAGTGCACGAATAGGCCACTTATCATGCATATGAAAGGAATGGGAAATTCGAGGACTTTTCAAAGTTAAACAATAGTATATTGAAAATTTTCAGAATTTAAAAAATTTTAAAAATTGCGAAAATTTCGATTCAGCATCCCAAAAAACATAGAAAAGCTTCAAGTTACTGAGGGAAGCTCAAAATTTACACTCAGATCGCACCAGCGCCCGGACTATTAGTAAAAAAGCCGTTTCACCATCTATTATGTGTAATACAGTTGGGTATCGCTTTCCCACTGATTTCTATAAGCTGCGCGGAGTAAATGTGTTTATATTGTCTGCTTGAATTTAAGGTTATGTTTTTGAACAGCTGCTGCACTGTCGCTGCACAAACTTTCTGAGTGTTCTGGGTCACTGATGACGGCCCCCGAGGAAGTGGATTTCGTGACTTTTCGTGCATACATGCAAATATCGTTACGCGGTAGCCGGCCACGTTCGGTGTCTAGGTGCCAAGGGTCTTCGATGACTAGGCTGTCGAAATATATTGCGCGCTGTAGATTTTTGTATGCGTGTGTCAATATCGGCCATGAATGCGGTCTAGGGTGATCTATAATGAAGTCAGGCAGTGCACACCGCGGTACTCCTTGGTGCAAAAATTTTCAAATTAATTATGTTTACTGTCCAGGTACATGCATTCGACATGACGCGATTGAGGTAGTGCGCTCCGTAGTTTTTATTGTCTAAGTGTAAAAACTGATTCTAGACACTAAAAGCTATGAAGCGTATCACCAAGACCGTGTCATCGGCGATCACATGCACCTGGAGACGATACACGAGAGATACCGATATTCTCGTAATAAAACTCCCAGTATGCACTACCTGAACCCCATCATCATGTATATTATTTTTAGAACAAATATAAGGTACTTATATTTGTTCTAAATGCCGATGCCTAGGCCTAGGTCTAGGTGGTGCGTTTTGTGGTTTTGGTGTCTTGGTATAGAAATCATTCGAGGATAGTGTAGCAGAACGATCAGTGATTTCATTTCATAGTGATAAAAATATTACAAAGAAGCCATGGTCGAAAGGTTCTAAGATGCTTATATTTTATTTTTAGGAGAAATATGAAATACTAAAAAAAAATTACTAAAAAGTACTGAAAACTCTAAAAAAAAAATTAACTTTTAAAAAAGTAAATGGTTAGGCGAGTTTGATGTATTCCGCAACGAAATAACAGATAAAAAAGAACTGAGATCAATCAACCAAAGTCAAGTTTATTATATTTAATCATAATGAAGCAACAAAATTTTGCTTGGTCAATAAAGGGCTTACGTAACTTAAAGTTAAGTTATATAATGTTCAATTAGGAACAACTCTCAAGATACTTACTACGTAACTTGTCATGGCCGTTTCAATGTATTTATGGTATTTTTTTGACGTTCTAATACATACAAAAAAATATTAGTTAAACTTTTAACTACTTACACTTTAATTTTTTTCGTTTCTTACTCTCAGTTTCTCTCTTGTGTATACTGCTCTTCCTGTGTTATCGATAGTAGATCGACGTATACAAAATAATGATAAAAATGATGTCTCTGGGAGTTTCTAATAGTCTAAGTAAAGATGATGATATTGGAAACAACTAAAGAGTAACTTGTGAAGCTATTAAATTCGGTTAGACAACAGTATAGCAGCACTGTTGTAATATGTAAATTCATATGATCGTAATCTAAGTCTAAAATGGTACGCGACGATTTCGTACTGTAAGACGAGCTCGAACTGCGAGACGAGCTCGAGCTGCGAGACCAGCAACAAGCTCGAGCTATTTTATGGGCGCACTGCGCATGCCTCGCAAATTATATACTCTAAGCGCAATTATACCGTATACTCTATTTTCTCGCTCTCTCCACTACAAGACTCCGATGTGAGCGGACGTGTTTCACACGATGCTGTTGCCGACTTTTCTTAATATATTATATTAACTATTAACCTCACAGTATTTGTTTATTGATCCACTACCTATTCCAACAAGCACATTGTAAAATTTGTAATAAATGCATAAAAACAACCAATGGTTTTACTAGTGGTATGTAGAGACATGCGAAATGTCCACAAGGATGTGGCTTTACCGTCTTCTAAAGAAAGCACTATAGAATAGGACATTGTATACATGAAAAGTGATTTGTTCTAAACAATAGCTATGTTAATTATCTATGATTTGCATTCATTACACGCCGTTGATGGCCTGGTTTCGCCGAGTTAATACACAATGTTCAACCGAATTATAAAATTTAGCCCAGGCTACCTTTTTAAGAAACGTTATACCCAAAATATATAAAACTATGTAGTAAAGATAAAAAATAAAGTCTAGCAGGATATAAAAACAAGCAAGTACGATCGTACTAATTTTATGTTATAACATACTGTGCCATTAATTTATCAATATAGTTTAAAAGGCTTGCGTAAAATCGCCATTGAAATTTATGATAATTTTTGGTATATTCAATAGAAAATAAATAATTTACACTATATGCATCTCGACAATAATTATACTCTTACAATATATACGTCTCGATGAAAAAAAAAAGACCTAACATACTAAAATTGACGAAAAATCACTGACGATACCGTTCGCTGAAAGAGGCATAAGCGCTCGACCGTATGTACAACGAATCTACGCAACGATTCTGTAGTTATATACACCTGCTTTCTTACTTAACATGGAATTTTGATTTACATATTACTACTGAAACTCAATGAATTAAACATTATTTTATCGTGTGCATATATGTTGCTCTCCATTGATCTAATCATGTCAATCTTTTATTTTTCGAATTGTTTTTTGAAAAACTTTTCAAGAAATGCATAAAGTTTGCCGCTTTGTATGTTTCTGTGCGGATGACAACTTAAACATAAAAAAAAATAGTGAAACAACGTTAATTTCTATATTTCGTTTACAATTAAAAAATGTGTAAGTCTAATTAGATGGCATGCATAGCTTGAATTCTTTCAACTTTTTTTTAGTATTCGAAAAATTAGATTATATTAATATTTCCTATATCATATTGATAAATGCATGCGCTGGAAACAATAATAGGAATTTTCATTAAACGGCAGCAGCATTTTAATAAATAAATGCGCTGAACACTTTTATAGTTATTTACTCAAATTATTGCAGTATCAGAAGTAGACTAAACGTTCAAAAGGCTGTGCATGTTAAACTTATATAGATACATGCCTGTTGTATATTGTCACGGACGAGCACCAGGCTCTCCGTTGGCACATCCGGTGGTACCACCGACGATGCAGCCGATGCAGACGCATCGTCAGCGAGGTAAGCCGCCACCTGAGCTCGCGCGTGCAGAAATGCAAGGTATGTATCTCCACCCGCACGACCGCTCTTCGTCGACGAGTCGCGTCGACAACAGAGCGGGCAGATCACCAGCGACCACCAAACTGGATGGAGCTCCCTTTTTGGGACTAATACACGAGCTTGTTCTCCACCTCTGCCTGGGAGCACCCACCCATTCCGTGACGTCTGGCATCCCTATGTGGGGCTCAGCAGCAGCCAAGACAGCAGCTGAGTTTACAGCAACTTTTCACCACAGCCGTCTGAAAATTACTCAGATAATTTCTAAAGAAATTGGAGGAAAGCAGCACTTGGCACCAAGATAGCCACCGCAGAATATAACAGCGAAAAGTCAAGGAGAACAGAGAATTTAGCCGACAAAATCCACGAGGTCGCCGAGGCTCTCGACAACCGTCGGAGCTAAAAAAGATAACGCAAAGCATCGAAAAAGCAGTCAGCCGATTAAACAAGGTAGGCCTCGAATGCAAAGTAAGTCTCAAGAAATCCACAAAGTCCACCTGGGCCCACAAAGTCGATCTTCGGCCCTCAAAGTTCATCTGGACCAACGAAGCCCATCTGGGCCAACGTACAAGCAGCAACACTCGTCGGCGCGGACCAGCCACCGACGAGTCAAGCAGCTCAGCAGCCGTCGCTACAACCAGACAACCGGAGCCAGCACAAGCCTCCACGTGCAGTACAGTTGTCGGCGCGGACCAGCCGCCGACACGCGCGAGTAACCAGCCAGCCCCAGCAGCATCACCAGCAACCAGCATAGACAGGGTCATCGCAGTCGCGCTCAGCTTTCTGTAAGTCCCTCTTATTAAATATCCACGCAGCTTGGCTTCCGGGAACGAATTGAAATACCCATACATATTTTCGCGAGCGCCAAAATAGCTACAGTGTAAAGTCCGCGCACCATAAATCAAAGCAAAAAAAAAATTATATTATGGCACCCCCGAAAATAATTTGCGCGGCAAGGAGCGCGCTCCGACTTGGTGCACGCAGCAAGGACAGAACATCAGGTGCAGAGAGCGATTCGCAAGATACGCGAAATCAATTAAGCCGGGCAAATCGGATATTTAAAATACACCAGAAAATGCCGCTGAATTATCAAAGAGGAGTAACGCGTACATTAAGCTAAGCTGTATTAGAGTCAAGCGATTCAGAAAACGAGATACACCGCACAAGAATGACGCGAAATTGGAGCACGGCTCGAAAAACAGCTACTCGAAAATAGCAGCACGGTTCCGCGAAGAACCGAACAATCCAATCAGACGGATGAAGAAAGCCCCGAATTAATCGACATAAGGGCAAACAGCCCGGCATTATCATATGCGGGATTACCGCAGGGCCCTCAATCTACTCAGATAGACATGAAAAATCTTGAGAGTAGATTGGAGGAATTGCGCTTAGATTAGTCCGTGCAAGTAGATAACCCGTGGGGACCAATCGGACAGCCACTAGAAACCCCCGAACGCCTGGCGATAAATGATAGAAGTCAGCAAAATATCGCGAATTTGTGCGGCATGAAAAACATAGTGTGGGGCAATAACGATCTAATCACTGACGGTCCCAAGCTTCAGGACTACGGTTTACCCACGGCCACCGATAGTACGCAATTCGTGGGTATCCCACCCGTGTTACCGATAGACAACTTAGGGCAAAAGGAAACAGACGGGAGAATAGTACGCGCGGAACCAGCTATTGTAAACGCGGCGGGCACGTCGGAGCTTCGCTTGTCCAGGGAACATCTCCAAAGAATAATTAAAGAGTCGATCCGGCAATATAGTGAAGAAGAGGGTTCAGTACTAGGTGGTAAGGTAAGCCGACGACATCGGAACCGCGAAGGCAACACCAAACAACGCGAAAGGACGCGGAAAAAACACCGAGACGCGACGAAAAGATACCCGACAGGCGAGAAAGATCGCGCGAACGAAGAACGATAAGGCGGCAATCGGAGAGGCGCGAGAAAGGGAAAGATACGGTTGCACGCGACAGTCAGAGAAAAATCAGAGACGACGCGCGTAGTCAGAATATCTCGCGAGAAATTCGCAGAAATAAGTACGAGCCCCATAGCATCCGACGCTCAGCGTACCACGAAGCGGCCGCAAATTCGGACATAACTCGGAGAACGCACAGCTCGCCCAGCCGGGGATTTATGCGATATAACGGCCACGCAACACCGAGACGCGCACGTAATTTTGCCGCCCGGGGCGTGGAATTACGTTAGAAATGTAAGCCCAGCAAGCGCTACGCGTGGCGCAAAAAGCAGTAAAAGCCGAAAAACCCAAAAAGTGTACAGCCCGAACAGTTCATCCAGCAGCGAATTAGAAGGCCTAATACCTCCGTCGGGAAAAATAACGAGCCAGGATAAGGAGCCCTTGCAAACGTTCAAATTCCCGATAGAAAGAGTTAACCCGCGCAACATACTCTTGCCACATAGCGCTAGCTCCGTAAGTAGCATAAGTGCAAACAAATCCCCAGCCCCCAAGGTACCCTCGCTTTCGCACGAAACGAGCACAAAAGAAAATCATTCACGGCCAAACAGCAAGCCCATGACACCAGACGCGGAAAATCGAGCGAACGATGACCCAATACCGCTACCTAGCCCATCGTGGCCGTGATCCGAGCAAATCTAAAAGAAGAGACTGGCAGTCGACATAAAAGCAGAAGAATTAGGTAGTAAAGGGGGGCTACAAATTAATGTATGGGAAAGAAAATCGACTAACGGATCGGAAAGAGAAAACTGGCAACAAATAATCGCCACGGAATCGAATCGGCACGCGCCGGCCAAACATGCGCACGTAGACGTAAGAAACGTGCAAATTTACAACTCGAGCCCGCAGGCAGAAAGAATTCAGCAAGGAAAAAACGCTGTGCCGAACCGTATACAAAGCTAAGATGTTCAAGCAATATTCCTAGTTTCCCGCCAGTAGAACTGCCTCTTTTTCTTACTAATCAAAATAGCATAACGTGACATTTCGGCCACCGAGCTGCGACAGCAATTGCGAGTTTCGTCAATGGTGCAGCACTGCGGCGAGCCAGGCGAAACAGAGAAAATCCTAGCTTCAGATACGGACTACGGCACGGTTAATTGCGCGTTTCTATTCGCGCACGAATACGGGATAAACATCTGCATACACTATGATTTGCCAGGCGATACCCGAATTTTCTGCCACATAATAGTGAATAGCTGCGATAAATATATTCATTTAAATCTAACCGGCCAGTATTTCACGCCGTACTTGCGCGTAAAAGTACCCAAACCCGCGGCAAGGGCAGAAGCTAGACCGCGAAACCGCTTCCCATCAAGCGACACCGATCAAAGCGCGCGCGAATCACCGATTCTCGGCAGGATAAAGAAAAGAACGCAGAAAACTGCGCACACCCAATGCAATTAGCGACGAGCGACGATCACGAAACCTCGAAAAGCCCTTCAATAATCGTGAATCCGGCGGAGTCCTCGGGCCCTGAAGGAAGCGGAACCCCGCAATTTACGAAATTCCAACGCCCACCCTCCAAGCGCGAATATAAGTCCACAAATATCACCCGATACGAGTAACATCACCGTAGCATCCTCTGTGGGAGAAAATATAGCGGCAGCCGAAGTTCTTAGCGGGTCAGCAGCACATCAGCCAACGCGAACTCGACCGCGAACCGAGGCTGATGCTCTGACAGATGAGAGCGGCGTCAGCACTGATAACAAGCGCATCGCTCCCACAGGCGACACCACGGGTGCAATAATTGAGGCAGCGCGAAAAGACGAAAAATTAAAGCGATACCTCGTAGCGGGAGCCAGGCCGCCGCGCGAAAAAGCACCCTGGGCCATCTCACAAGGCCAGGAGCGCCCTCCCTTCGTACACTTTCAATCATACAACACCCTTTTCGCTTCAGAGAAAATCTCGTATATTTAATGTCAGCGGATAACTTTATATCAACTGAAATTCAGGAAGCCTTGATCGAACGCGGCTACCTTGACGCCGAGGCCCTGGTTAGTAAGCGCTTTAATGTAGGAGAAATAAAATTACGGAATTTAAAGAGATCCAGCTGATAGGGGTTTACGTTAAAAGGCACATCGATGACCGCCCATTGAAAGCAGACTTACAGAAATGTTTAAAAACATTGAGAAGCGCAATAATTTGAGATCTAGCCACGAGTAAGAATATAAGATTAAAATCACGAATTTTGAAATGTGAAGTGTAAAGATTTCGAGAAAAAGCCACGAAAAAGCAAAATCCTTTTGTGGCGCGGGAGAAAGAAAATCGCTTGGCAAGCCGATTCTGAGAATCGAGCAAGCAAGTCTCGACCGCAAAAAGGGGGGGAGGTAGCGAGCGAATACCGGCTAACTGAATGGTTGCTAAGGCTCGCTCCCCCATTGCAACGGCCGAGTTGACTGCGAAAGCGAAGCCGCGTGTTGGCGACAAGCGGCAAGCGCAGAGAACGGTGTTGCCGACATTCGGGCGAGAGACGAGTGGAGATGATTCTTTCTTTCCCTCTTGATATACACTCTTTACAGGCAGTTAGCTGTGACGAGTGCTGCACTGCACCTGACTTTAAGCTAGGTCAGGTAATGCTATAAGAGCGCGTTATATCATAGCAACTAAGTCCAATTTTGCTTAACATAAACTGTTGTGATATAATAAAATACAGTGAGTCACCTTGGTTTTAATAGCAATATAATTTAATGAGATGATACAAATCTGAATGTGTTTATAATTTGTTGAATTTAATCTTAATCAAGTTAAATCAAAATCTATAAACTTGAATTGACTCAAGAATATTTTATTAACGAAAAATAATTAATTCTTGTAAAAATCAAATCCTGTGTTGCAAAATTATTAACTGCAGTTAAAATGCAAATCCGTATTCAGTGAGGGCCCCACTCGAATGCGTACCACAAGCTTTAGCTCTACAATCGAGCGAGCTTTTGACTTAGTCTAATTATTTCGTTTGTAAAATAATTACAGTCATTCTATTACTTTTTAAAGTCAACACAGTAACTTAGAGTTACAGTCATTGATAGATACTTATAGAAAAAGAGTATTCTATAGAAGGATACAAACAGATAAGAATTTAAGAAAGAAAAGAAAATTTACATAGATAGTAATAATAGATACGTGCATAAAAAAATATATATATATATATATATATATATATATATATATATATATTCCCTACTAATTATATTATGAACCAACAGGTACAGATAGCGAGGAGTTCCGCGAGATAATCCTCAGAGAGTGGGAAGCCTCCGAGGCACAAGAATCACCAGGCAATCCTTATGTTGCTGACTTTGTCACTCTGTTAAGAAAGTCAGACGGTTCTCTGTACTTTTGGAGGACGGAGCACCAGCTGAGAAAGTTCGACAACCATCTCTCACCAAGAGAGAGGGAGATCGTCAACAGGGTGTGGCCACAGAGGGAGAAGCTCTTTAATTTCAATCTCGTATACGAGCCATCTCCAGAGTACGTGACCAGAAACGAAATTTATGGTCTCGTGGAGGAACAATCAAAGATGTTTCTGAAAGGCATCGAGCTATTGGTCAAACAGCTGACTGTACCAATAAGAACCGGGCAAAGCGCTCTGCCGGCACCATCCACGAGTGCTCATGTACAGGAGATCGAAGAAAGGGCAGAGAGTTCACCGGCTGAGACTGCTCCAGGTCAAAAGACCAAAGAAAAACCCAAAATAACATCTGATGTTATTATCACAAGATCGCCATTTGTTGAGGCTGTGGCATCGACTCCCAACACAAGGAAGGAGCCGAAGAAGGTATTCAGTCTTCTCGATATGAACATCAACATGAACCCTCAGACCTCTAAGAGAGGAGATCAGCAGGAAGAGGGTGAAATCGATGAACCAGACAGCTCTGCTCCCAACAGCCCACCTCCGGACAACTTTACACCCTGGGATAAGCAGACCTTCGGGAGATATCAGATGGGAGAAAGCAGACCAGGCCTGGGTATATTCAACGGACGAGAATGTTGCATACCTACGTCCGAGGAAGATAAGGTAATAAGTCGCAGTAGTAATCCCAATAAAGTTATTTTTAAGATTGATAAAAAGAAGGATTCAAATAAAATTGAGAATATCAGTAGAAAACCTTATGAGAATAAACTATTGAACGAAAGCTTAACTGCTGATCTGATTAAAGAAATAATAGAAAATAAAGTCAAATTGATGATAAACGAAAGAGATAAAGAGAGAGATTCAGTTTTAAAGGAAAATAGCTTGATTAACTTGTCTGAATAATTAAAATCTGAAATTGGCAGTAGAGACACTCATGCGTCCAGAAATTATAAACTAAACTCAAACATGAGATTTGAGATGTTCGAGGATTACTTGAAATCTGAACTAAGGATCAAAAAATTGATTTATATCTTAGAAAATGAAGCCCTATGTCTGTTTAGTGAACAAAAGGTAAAGGAAGATAAATTCAAGGTGAGAGACATAATCATAAATAGAATCGACGTGTCTTATTATAATAAAATAATGAAGTTGAATGAACCAAAAGAAATTCTAGAAAAAATTAAAAACGTTAAGCGTTATGAATTAAAAACAATTAGAATAACGGCTAGAAACGATCTAAATTTATTAAAATACCAACCAGGTAAGGAGTCTGCCTCAGATTTTTATGACAAATTCCAAGAAAAAGTAAGAATATTTGAAAATTTACCAGATTCTGAAAAGATCTCTGAAAAAGAAAAGAGAGATTATTTTATCCAGGCAGTCTCCGAGGCTATACCTGGAATTGTAACCGTAGATAGTATTTATTTAGAGACAACGACCAAAGAGATGTCCTGCGACCAACGAATGAATCATTTATTAAAGGTGGAAGCTGTCAAAATTGGCAAAGAGCCAAAGGCACCTACGAGGACCTTATATGCAGAATCTAAACAATCGGGCCAAGGACGTCGCATCTGCCACGGCTGTGGCATGGAAGTACATTTCCAGTCTGCTTGTCCTCATCCAGGAAGGTAGCAGTGCTACAATTGCCTGAAAATAGACTCGCATCTGGCCAAGGATTGTAGGAAGAGAAAATCCGACAACGGAGCTGGAGACTTCGTCGTGCAAGCTCCAGAGGCAAAGAAGAGCAAGTGGATGCCTAAGAGAGGCGGTGCGACAGTCAACCATCGAGGTCGCGGCAATCAGCCGGCAAGGGCAGGACAAGGAAGAGGCAACAGAGGCCGAGGAAGAGGCTATACGGGCCAAGGAGGCCAGAACCGAAGCCTTGGACAAGGAGGTTTACAGCCCCCCTCATCCCTCCAAGCTATTGCCGAAAATTACGAAGGTATGGTTAATTATGGTTACATAGAAAACGATAAAAATAGGTTAGTCGAATTTATAGCGGATTCAGGCGCAACGGAACACCTAAGTAATTCTAAATTGTATTTTTTGGA
>JAZHPH010000152.1:220684-250019 GCA_037356405.1 Nasonia oneida
CTCTCTCTCTCTCTCTCTCTCTCTCTCTCTCTCTCTCTGCTTTAGGCTTCGCTTTGTCTCTCTCTCTCTTGCCTTGTGCTGCTACTGTATTTGGCTGGTTTTATAATACACGAACATAATTCTAAACTCCACCTACTTATTGTGATTTCACGCCTGACTCTCTGCCTTTTCCTCGCGCTCACCCCTCTCGAATATGCGTTTACTTCATTCGCGATTAAGCTACGCAGCATAAGCACTCACGACGCCTCCACGGGCTCCCGTGCTCAAGGACGAGCACGTACAGCATACTGCGCTACGGGCCAGGCTTCGTATAGCCTTCAAGAAGCCTACTACGAGCTGCTGCATCAATTCCTCTCGATACTCTTTAGATCAGTATACTCGTTACTGATCTTTTATACATGGTATTAAGCACCGTTATAGTCTTCTATGTTCACTAGTTTTTTCCGAATCAAAACAGCTATCTTCAAATTTCTACACATTTTTCTTAACTTTTTTGAAAACACGCCTTTAATAACATAAAAAAGAAAATTGAAAAAGTTTTGAAAAAGTAAAAGGTTAGGCGAGATTGATATATTCCGCAACGAAATAACGGATAAAAAAGAACTGAGATCAATCAACCAAAGTCAAGTTTATTATATTTAATCATAATAAAGCAACAAAATTGTTTTTTGTCAATAAAGGGCTTACTTAACTCAAAGTTAAATTATATACAGATATTAGGAATTTAGGAAGAATTTTCAAGATACTTACTACGTAACTTGCCATGACCGTTTCATCGTACTTATGGTGTTTTTATGACGTTATAATAAAATACGTAAAGAGAAAATTTTAGTTGTTCACCAATAAACAAAATGAAGCAGTCATGGCAAGTTACGTAGTAATTATCTTGACAGTTTTAAAGTGTATACTTCTATAGGCTCGCCGGATACACATTTTACTGGGGAGTGAATCGGCGAGCGGCGACCGTCACGGCGGCGCGACAGACCGATAGTCACGAAAGCAGCGGCAGCTCTTTCCCCCAACCACGCACTCTCCGCCGCGCATGTTAGCATGTTCGCAAAGCTCAGCTCTTCCCTTACATATCAGCCGCACTTATTTACACACACTGCAAGCGGCTATCGGATTTTCTCGGATTTTAGACGCGCTAATATAGCGGTACCTTTTTATGGTACTTCAATTTTTTTGCGTCAACTAGGCGACGTGACTTTTGTAATATGCGCAAAACATTTGAAAGTAAACATTATTGACTTGTTGCGGTAAACATTATCACTGTATGATACGCCCTGGCGTAAACCTCAATTTACCGCACGCTCGTGCAAAAATGCACTCTCTAAATCTGGGATTACGCTCGTTGTGTCATAAAATATCGTATGATACTATTATGCTTATTATATTTTCTTTATTCGTATTATATTTTGCCTATCCTAAATTTACTAGTTGATCAATGATTACTTCACGTAAGATTTTTAAACTCTCAGTCAAAGTTAAGTTGGAATAATAAGAAAATGGTGGCGAGTTACGCATCAAAATCACTAAATCAAAACAGCAGGCACTTCCTTGGCACGTAGCTTCCTCCAACTAAATTTATAGGTCCAATAAATAAAATATTGTTTTAATAAATCTATATATCTGCTTGCTAATGTATGAGGCGGATTTTGATACATAATTTAATATAAGTTTTGGATGGTTCATTGTCCAAAAGTTTGCAGACCCCTCTGTTTTTTTATTATAGAATACGAACACTGCATATTTACATGTGTTCCTGACCAATCTAACCATCAAAATAACAGGCTATTTATTAGATAGGTCGCTCGCACAATTTTCGAGAAAACGATTTTTACATTTTAAATCTTTAGTTGAAAACCGCTCGACGAAATAGTTTAAAATTTTAGCAGGAGAGTTTTTTTTATGTTGAATCACCAATTAAAATTTTATACATTGTTGTTGATATTATACGAACCATGGGGGTTTGAAAACTGTGTAATGAACTTAGCCAAAACACATAAAATATCTACTTTTTCACGAAATGTCAAGTGCAATAAGGCCTGTTTCAGTTTTCAATGTATTACTGGCAAAGTAGTCGAATCACTTGAAATTTTAATGGAATATAGTTTGACACGTGACCCATCGACATAATTTTTTTCGCGAGGTTAAGATGTTTAGTTTCAGAGATATGATTTTTTTTTTTTTAAATACCCTTTTTCATTTTATCTGCTAAACAAAGTGGTCGAACCCGACCACCAAATGAGGAAAAGTAGGTAATTTTATTCTCTTTTAAATGCTTTATAACTGAATTGTTAGTAACAATGGACTGATTGAAAAAAACGCAAAATAGTGTTTTTCAAAAATCAAAAAATGGCCATAAAAAATATTGTTGAGAAAATAGAAAATAACTGTTTTTCCCAAATGCAGAATCCAAAAAGATATATGCATGTCAAATTTTATTGATATTGACGAAGTATTTCCAGAAATATTACGATATACATACACACACATCCACACACACACACAACTCCGCTACGCCGGTCCCAAGCCTGGGGCCCCACCACACAAGAGTTGGGGAAGGAGGAGGGGGAGGAGTAGCAACCTCGTTAAAATAACCAAGGCTCATATGGTTCGGATGACAGCACCTTCTTAAGGGGCTCCTTCCTAGGATACAGGATAGGGGAAGAAACCCCGCATATAAATCAATTATGGACAGTGAGTTAATTATAACACTGCCCCAAGCGGGTCAAGCTTTACAGCCCACTCGCGACATTGGTTTCGATCGGGTGAAAGCCCCGGTGGCCGACGCAGGCTCCATGGATTTTGGGGGGAGCCAATTAACTCAAACAGGACAGGAGATTATAGAGGTGGGTCACTCGGCCCTCAAAGGAAGATTAGCCTCAAGTGACGCATCAGGATGTGATAGGCATAAACAGGGGAATGCACAAGGTATGGTCTATAAACACAGACAGCAGATCGTGCGGAAGAAGAGTTGATGGATAAGATTCAGAACCACCTGGACAAGATGGATGCTGTAGTAGGTCCAGCCAAAAACATTCACAAGAGTGTTAAGGATGACACGAGGAAGGTCATATCTTTCTGGAAACGGCTCATTAGCGTAAGAGAAGTGTCGAGCAAGACCAAGTCTAGCTTTGGACTGATGATGTCAAATAGCTCACGGACCTCGCTGACCTCAGAAAAAAAAACGGGAGGTAGAAACGCCAAGGAAGAGGAAGGAACAGCCTCCTACACAGAACGAGACCAATAAGAAAAGAAAAGAATAGGACAAGACGCCAAAGTATGGCTAGAGTGCGCCACTAGCGACGACTTCCAGCACTACTCAGTGACCACCGCCCACAACAAGGACATTACCACCCTGGCAGAGGGTGGAAACAAGAAAGAAAAAAAAGAAAAAGGAAAAAGAAGACGATGAGATTTACAATGGTGTTGTAGATCAGAAAGGCACTAGAAAATCTAAGCCGCCAAGGGCAAGACCAACCCGACCAGAGGCTCTAATCATAAAAGCTACCGACGGGAAGTCCTACGCTGATATCCTGCAAAAGATGAAAGAAGACCCAAAACTGAAGATGCTAGGGGATAGCGTAAATAGGATATGCAAAGTAAAGAATCTTGATGTTCTAATCACTAAGGAGGACATCGTGGAAGCGTTACGGGGGGAGTTTCAAGATAGCGGCTCAAATGCAGTGAAGGAAACGGCAGTAAAGTCTGTGCGCAAGGCATATGGCGATACGCAGACGGCGGTCATTCAAATGCCAGCAAAAATGGCTCAGCAGACGATCGCAAAGCAGAAAATCAGGATAGGCTGGGTAGTATGCAGAATACGAGAAATAAAGTGGAATGCACGTCAACTTCGCTGCTTTAAATGTCTAGGATTTGGACATATCAGCAAAAACTGCACAGTAATACAGGATCGAAGTAACCACTGTTACAAGTGTGGAGTCGAAGGACATAATGCAAGAGATTGTAAAATAAACCGAGCTACTCCGAGCTGCGTTCTCTGCCAAGAAAGAGGAGCAACAGAGAAAAGTGACCATGCTGCTGGTAGCTACACATGCCCAGTATACCGAGCGGCAGTAGAGGAGTTAAAGAAACGAAGATAATGAAGATAGTGCAGTTGAACTTGAATCACTTAACCAGTACGTTCATGAGACGGAGGTCGACGTAGCTATTATATGTGAACCATACAGGGCTCTGGACGAGACATCGTAGGAAACTGATGACACTGGCAGAGCAGCGATCTGGGCATGTGGAAACGTGGCATTCCAGGAAAAGATGTTGACCAGCGAAGAAGGATTTGTTCATGCAAAGATAGCAGAAATACACGTATAGAGCTGCTATGCTTCGCCTAACGCACCGATCGAACAGTTCGAACGGCAGTTAGATCGACTCGTGCAGGATATTGCGGGAAGAAAGCAAGTAATTATCGCAGGCGATTTTAACGCATGGGCCGTAGAGTGGGACAGTCGAAGGACTAACCAAAGAAGACGAGTACTGCTAGAAGCATCTGCTCTCCTGGACTTGGTATTAGTTAATCAGGGTAGCACTAACACCTTAAGAAGAGGAGACGCAGGATCTATTGTAGACCTGACCTTTGTTAGTAGTTGCCTTATTGGCTCAATTAACAAGTGGCCTGTGAGTGAACACTACACAAATAGTGATCACCAGGCCATAATAATGGAGGTAAGAAAATCAGAGCAGAAACCCAGCGCGAGTACAAGGACCAACAGTCGGTTGGAAAACGAAGGATTATGATAAGGAGATGTTCCTACTGGCACTGGAAGAATTGCAACTCTCGAGGACGGCGAACAGCAAGGCGGAACAGGTTATAGGTAATATCACAGGAGCCTGTGACGCGGCCATGCCGAGAAGAGTGTCCAATTGTAGACGACCACCAGTATATTGGTGGGACAAAGAGGTTGAGAGTGCGCGCAGCGAGTGTCACCGGACCAGAAGAAGAAAACAACGGGCAAGAAAGAAATACTATAAATCCGGAAGAGCCCAGAAAATAGTAGATGCCCGCGGACAAGAAATGAAAGACGCTAAGAGGAAGCTTGAGAAGACAATCCGCGAAAACAAGCGACGGTGCCTTAAAGAACTACAGGATGAGGTCTGTTGGGGGGCTGTTTCGACGACCCTATAAACAAGGTCATGCTATGGTCTTTCTAAGATTTTTCCTAATACCTCTTTCTCCGAGAGAGAAAAGAAACACACACACACACACACATATACTAGTGGGGCTTCGCCCCCCTGCTCGCTTCGCTCGCCAACACCCCATTTTAGTTTCTGTATGATTTTTATTTTGAAAATGTTATTTTCATGATCTGATAGTTACGTTCTAGTTGGTTAAGAACGATCTTATTGTATTATATAAAATTTGTAGATCATAAAAAAGTCAAGAATTTAATGTTTGTCGAAATAGAAAAAATCATACGAAAAAAATTAAAAGTACTGAAGTAACGTCGAACTTCTACTGCTAATGGCATTTAAAATATATAGTTTTTTTTTTCATTTTTTCGAAAATTGTTTTAAAGTTAATTTTGATTCTTCTTATTTTTGATTATATGTTACAATTATAAATAAACCTGGTCCGCCACTCTTTCTTATAATAACCATTACGGCGTTGATGATCGATCTTTTTGTTTCTACCTAACATAATGAGGAAAAAAATCTGTTTTTCATTTTATTAATGTGTTTTGTTTTCATAGCGATTCTTTAATTTACTTTTTTGTGATAATTTTATCGAAAGAGTTAATAAAAATAGTAAATGTGTACCTAAAAGTGAATAATATTTCCTATATTTCACCGCGGATAATTTAGATTACTGTGTAACGTTGTGGTGTTGCTAGCGTAAAATCAGATAAGTGTGTCCCACCGAGCTTTGGGACCGACGCTCAAGGCTACCACGTTAACAAGAGGATCGTCGCGTGACGACCAGGAACTCGCCTCGGCTGCTTAGCATCTCCGTCTTGACGGACCGCGGAGAATGGCGGAGTCCTTCTGTGCTCGGCTTATTTATGAATGGAAGCAAGGGTTTTAGCATGCACAATAGTGACACTCTAGTAATTTATGCTAAGAGAACCTTCGGGCTTCATCTGCCCTCAGAACGTTTATTCACTCGAAATAACAATGTGCACTACGTGCAATCGTGTGTTGTGCATCGTGGCGACCATAGAGATCGGCCGGCGCGCTATGCGCGACAATCGGGCTTTGCCCTTGGCTCTACACTAAGCTATATACTCGCTCGTGCTTTTCTGTACGTGGTGTGCCATGGGCCAAATTAACCGAGAGAGAGAGAGATAGATGGGCTATTCGTCGACACAGGACAGATTAACGGGTTTGCCGATGAACGTCGCGTTGCCGCTGTTGGACGGGCTGGTTGCTCTGGGTTCCACCTCGTCAGCGCCGTTTGGTCGGCGGCCCACTGAACTCCTTTTCGTGGCGTTGGCGAGACCTACAGGAACTGAGTTGCCTTAGCCTGGGCACGATATCGTGGCCCTCGGCCTGACGGTCTGGTCTAGAGCCGCGCCCTTGGAGATGAGCGGCTCCGACGGCTGACCGGCTTCCGTGGCTCCTGGCCACGCGTGGTCGCTACCAGAGTCGGGAGTCGAGAGAGCGAGTCGCGCTTCTCTCTTCTGATCGATAGTCCTTCTTCGATCGATTCGGGGCCCTTCGGATTACTTCGTACGTATCCGGCTCTGCTATCTCGTTCTCTCTTGTTGCGTGTTTATTAGTCAGCGTCGGCTATTGTCACGCTGCTTTCCTTTTGCTCCCCTCTCTCTCTCCTATTCTTCTTCTATGCTTCGCGCGCGGCTCCTGCCACCTTGATAGTCGTCGCAATGCGTGTTTGTATGTGTGTGTGTGCGCGCTTCGCGCGCGTGTATGTGCTGGGCTTATGCCGAGCTGTTGTGACGGCATATACACTGTCACAACCGTTTATCGTTCTTTTGTTATGCACCAAAAGTGAAATTTTTTTAAACCATTATAACTCGATCACTACACTGTATAAGTTATACAAAAATCATGATTGATATAAATAATACTTACTGCGTAAATATCAAGTTTTTTCAGTAATTGAATTTTCTCAGGAAAGAATAAGTAGAATATCACGATATTTATACAGAAAGTTGTTCTTATCATACTTTATCAACATGATTTCGTTAAGAAGTTTCATAGTTGAGTTTTTGAGTTATAATGGTTTAAAAATTTGCACTTTTTTGTCTAACGAACGGTAATCTAAACTTTCTGCAATATAGAGGTAAATAATTTTATTCTCTTTAAGGTACGTATTCAGTGTGGAGGGCTGTGGGGGGTATACAAATTTTTAAGAATAACATAGAAATCAACGATTTTTACGTTATTTTGTGGGGGGGGGGCAAGTGGGAGGGGGGAAGTATGGCTAAAATAACTATATAGTATATGAATATATATATATATATATATATATGCCGAAAAAAATCCTTAAAAGTATAGTTCTATATAGTCTGAAAAGCAGTCTGAAAAAAAAATGTCTGTGAAAATGACAAAAATGGCAGTGAAAACGAAGAGAATGAAAATAAAATCGCAGATGAATATTTGATTATATATTGGTGTGGTCATGCGTAGCTTATTCTTGGACCACAATTGGATCCATTGAACAACCTCTGCGGTGTTCATTCGATCAAGAAAGAACATTGCTTTCTCTTAGAATGTTCAGAACATTCAAGTTTATGTTTGGGTTAGGTCGACTTTTCTCAAAAAAAATTTGGAAGCTATTGGTAAGCAATCGGCAAGATTTCTTTCTCTTTTTTTTTTATATTAGGCTTGTTAACCTTTAGCTTGTTTTAGGATGATGATATGGGTTTGGTTGGATTGTTTCTTTGTTTTTTTTCTCTTACCTTGTAAGCTTGGTTATGGCTCTGCTCCGCGGTCACATAAGCTGTCAAGGGTGGTCTCGTATAATCTAAACTTGTTTTTGAATTTAACTTATGTGCTATTGTTAGTAATACGTATCGCTTTATTTCTGTTATAACCTGCTACTAATATTTTTATGTGGATTACTTGTTGTTATGTATTAATGACTTACTTGCTAATTTTATATCTCATTTTGTTAGTATGAATTAAATAGTTCATTTTGTTATTGCTAATTGTCTAATATTTATATTATTATATATTTTTGGGTCAGGGTCTATCTTAAGAAAAAAAAAGGTTTTTTGTTATACATTTTTTTTTTTAAAGATAATATAAAAGTATATTTTATTTTGACGCAAAGCAATAATGGTAACTTGGTTTTTTTTTATGATGGCAAGACTTACTTAAACTACTTACATCTAACTTAAAGCTAACGTCGCAGTGTCGTCTCTTAAAAACTAATGTCTAGTATTTTATTGAAATCCATCTTCTCCATTTCCCTCCTGGTTTCTTCTTCTACTGCGGTACTGGTTCTTGTCGGTCTTTGGGTCTCTGTATGTTGTCGTCGCGGTTGCTCTGTTCGTCGTTGTCTCCCCTGCATTAGACGTCTGGCGTTCTGTCTGGTTGTCTCCCTCTCCATAGGGTCCTCGTCGCTGGATGACATATAGTCTAACAATAAGTATAAGGTTCTATGCACATATAGAAATTTTCTCTTGTCGTATGTCCGGGTACTCGTACACATAGTATCCGGTCTTTGCACGTATTCTATTGTTTTCTCCTGATTGGTTTGTTGTTCTGTCGCTGGTCCCTGTATGTCATCGTTCGTTTGTTGTATGTATTCTTTTATTTATTGATTACTTTAAGCGCATGATTTTTCATTTGGTATCTAGTTGTTAGGGCTTTGATGCCATAACAACTAGATGCTTTGTCTTTCGTTGTGTGGTGTTCGGTGTTGCAGGGCCCATGTTGTCTGAATAATGCTTCTGCGTCTATTGTTGTACCTATGTATGTGGCTGTCACTGTGTAAGCGTCTGTCAAGTTTACTTTAACTAGTTGTACATGGTCTTGCGGGCTGTATATATGTCGTAGGGTTATGTTTGGTACATTAATGGTGTAAGCTTCGATGTTGTCTGCTGAGTTATTGTCATTCTGTTGTCGAGCATCATTATTGTCGTTTGCAGGTGCGTCATTGTTGTTGTTAAAATTTTCATTGTTATTGGCGTTATTGTCATTGTTGGCAGTGTTGTTATTGTCTAAATCATCAGTGTTGTCCGTAGAGTCGGTGTAATCAGAGTTCTCAGAACTGTCAGTGCTGTGAGTGGCGTTTGAGTCAGTAGAATTTTCGGAAGTGTCAGTATTATTGCCAGTTGTCGGTTCGTTAGTTTCTACAGTGTTTGTTTCTTGGTATGTCTGTCTATTCAGTTCATAATCACGTGGTAGTTGTATCGTACCTGTACTTGTCCTGTACGTTGTCAATGTGGATGTGGCATCGTCGGTTCCTTGATTGGTAATTCTGAAGCTCTTAGTGTTGTTCGGTCCGTACTCATTCAATAGTGTCATAACAACAGGTAGTTTCCCTGGCGGGCCAAACCGGATGGTGACGTGTCTTGAGTTCTCATCAAACTCGACTGACTTGATTATGGTCTGGAAGACTTGGTCCATTTCTGTAAAACAAAGTATGAAAAATTCGTAAAGGAGAAAAAAATCTAAGCATTATCATTAAATGGGGTATTCATGGGTTATATGGCGGTCAATCATTCATTCTCTCATTCACACATGTTAATTGGTCCCATCTCATTGGTTACTTTTCCTAATCTATAATCATGTCGCTATCGTTTAAATCATCGCCTATTACTTTGAGGGTCTCGGGTGGTTCGGATTTATGTTGATTCTGATCATTTGCGCTGGCACTTGTCGTAGGGTTGCTGGTAATAGAATCTTCTTCTCTGTCTTGTTTCTGGCTTTCCAGTCTTCTTTTAGTTCCAATATGGTTTCTTTTAATGGTTGTAGTTTGTCTAGAGGGGCTTCATCGGCAAGTTACATCGTGCAAGCTGACTATTTCTGCTTCTATCATTCACTTGCATTTTTCGCACTTTGTGGTAGTGTTTCCTTGTGCAATACGTGGGAGTCTTCTTGGTTCTGCAAACGTAGCTTTGTATATCGGGTCACTCTCTTCTTTGGCAATTCTGGTCTCTTCTTCTGTGAAGTATTGCACATATCCATACGCTAGCCGTCCTTTTCTGTCTCTGACCGTCTCGTAGTAGGCTAGGGCTCCAAATTGCGCAAATTGTCTAAAGAACATCTCGTCCTTTTCTCTGTCATTTCCGTCCCAAGGGAGTAGGCAAAACAATCTGTTTCTGATTACTTGCGTTTGTGCTTGTTGGTTCACTACGTGGATTTCAGATCTAACTGTTGGCTCTTCGTTCGGAGTAAGGTCGATCAATTCTCCTATTGGTACTCTGGGGTTTGAGGTTGTTGCGGGGCCCTGGTACGGTGCTGCTCTTCTGCTGTTTCTCTTTAATTTGTTCTGTTTTGCTAATAATGATCTGAGTTCGTATGCTCTTTGTGTTTCTCTTTCCGAGCTAAATGATATGGTGATCTTCTTGGTCTCCCGTTCGTATCTGTTTTTCTACGTAAGCGTTTTGAGGTTCTCTTATTTTCTCGAATTATTTACTATATTGGATAGTGGGATGTCTACATCACAGAACATTGATGGTGTTCTTGGTCTCGACTCCATTCTGTTTCTTTTTTTTTATTCTGTTTTAGATTATGTTATCGTCATTAATAATATTTGACTATACGCTGTTTGGCTATGCACAAGCTTCCTGTAAAAATGCATGCTTAAATTTTGGTTAAAATTTGGTGAATTGTGAGCATTCTGCTTCTTGTTTCGGCAATAATAACATTTTCTTTCTGCTTTTTGATGTTTTACTTTCAAGGGTTTCGCGGTCTAAATGTGGGGTATTGGGGCTTTCTCGACTAATTGAGATGTTTTCGAGTTCGAATTCCTCATCATTTGAGATGAGTTTTCGTTTCTTGTCATTTCTTTTGGGTGGTAGGTGGGCGTGTCTTATGTTGAGACATTGGCATTTCATTTTTATGATCATAATCAATAATTATTACTACTATTATTACTATGATTGCTAACTGAATAGTCACACTTCCGTATAGTGTTGTGTCATTTCTATAATTCTGTCTTTTGTGTTCGCCTATCTCTTCTAACTGACTCATTATTTCATGTAACATGTATTAGCTGTATTGGGTGTTAATATCTTTGTTGTTTCTAAACTATGAACTTCTATATGGTCTTCTTTATTTAGGGACGGATAAATGTCTGTTATTTTGAGGTTCTTATATCTGGTTTGTATAAATAAGTGTATTCTGTATTTCTGATTATTTCTCCAGTTATTGTGGCTTCTGTAGTTGTTGCTATGCACGTAGGAGCTACGTGCACAATTCCTGTTTCTTTTATTGTTATTTTGGTTGCGTGTTTGTTTTGCCATATAATGTTTAGTGTTTCTGGTTCGATCGTGGAATAAAGCCATGATTTATCATATTCTAAATACCTCCATTGGGTCTGCATGTTCATCCTGTATCGTATATCGCAGTGGTTGATTGCTTTCTGGCTAGGATTTAGGAATAATGATATCTCACAGTCTCTGGATTCGGGCACGTTCCTGAGTGCTCCTAGGATCGGGCATATATCTGCATAGTGTGTCGTGATACATGTTTGTCTCTGTTCTTCATTGAATTTAATATATCTTGTATGGTCGTAGCTGATAGCTATGTATTCATGGGACGGTTTTATGAAAGCTTGCCCTATTGTTTTGTTCTTTATGTTCTGTGGCACATTGATTGGATGCATCTGGTATACGGGTTCACATCTGCTCTCGTTGAGTAGATTAAGTATTATTATTAAAATGTTTAAAATTCTCATTCTGTAACATTATCATTGATTAGTCAAGGCAATCTGAATCATCATCATCGGACTTATCCTCTACTGGTTTTAATTTGTCTATATGTTTTCGTATACGCTTGCCATTGGGGTATTCCAAAATGACATTTTTCCTACTTTAAAATTCAATTATTTTCAGTGGTTTATTCCTATAAGCATCGAATTTACTTACACGGGGTTAATTGATTAGTCTCGCATATCCGCCTACCTTACCCTTAAATGTTTTAACTTTTTTATCGTATCTTTCTTTTGTTTTAACTTTATTCGCTATTTGGGTTTCGCCTGCTAAGATTTTCATTTCTTCTAACCTTAATACTAAGTCACGCATATAAACATTATATGTTTTTAATTTTTCGTCAGACAGTATTCTCAACGGGAAACGCGCTATTCACCCGTAAACTTGTTTACGAATGGGGTGAAGTTAGTGGCTGCATGCACGCTGGTGTTATAGGTAAACGTCGCAAATGGCGTTAAATGGCGTCCCAATCATCGTATTTCTCTGAGTATATTCATGAGAATATCTCATGAATATACTCAGAGAATCGCTGAGAATACTCATATAATGAATTCTATGAGTGGGGCGTGGCTCCTTTCTAACGACCCATTTGTTTGCGGTCTATATCCTGAAGTGGTGAGATGGATAATTTTAAACAGTTTGAGTAGAGATTCGACTATGCTGGAGAGGAAACTAGTGCCTCTGTTTGAGCGTATGGCTCTCGGTGCTCCGAACTGGCAAATGAGGTACTTTGCTAGTGCATCAGCTATTGTGGTGGCGTTAAGGTTCTTGATGGGTATGGCTATCAGATATTTCGTTAAATTACACTGCATTGTTAAGAGGTGACAGTTGCCTCTTGGAGTCATTTTGAGTTTTCCAACTGTGTCAATTGAATCTTTGTCAAATGCTTCTATTGGAGTGTCCGTGATTATCATTGGTTCTCTTGTTTTGAATCTCTCTATCTTCTGCTCTTGGCAGCTTGAACATCTTCGAATGTAGTCTTGAACATCATTCCTCATTCCTGGCCAATAATATCGTTCTCTTATTTTCTGGTAAATACTAGTTAAATATGGAGTAAACTTCAATATTAAAATTGGACAAACGATCCAAATCATAACCTACATCAATATAACTAGAATAACACTGTTTGTAATCAAAGGCAACCTCATTCCTTACACAATTCGCTAGAATGACTCCATGGCTTTTGTGGAAAATCTGAAAATTATTTATTTGCTAAAATACATTAGCTTATACTTTTAACGCTCAGAATGTAATAATTTGCTCCACAAATATATATCTCATTTAACCTTAGTAACAGAATCAAGAACTATTTAGATGAGAACACATCTATTTAAGAGAGAGCACACAGTAGCGCTGTCGTCGTTCGGCAAGTCCCAAACTGTAGGCCTCAACAACACGACATAAACTGTCATAAGTGTCATGGCGGAACTGTCGTCATAAGTATAATGACGGGACTGTCGTAAGGCTCCTGAAGTGTCCTACTGCCTTTTCAGCTCTGTTATTGCCGTGGCTGCTAGACAGATGGAAGTGTCGCCACTGTTGTGACGGAAGATTAGGCCCGTTACACCCAAAAAGGAACAAAAACAAATAAATACTGACCCACTATGTTAGTAAAGTATTATCCTGTTGTGCAGCATTTATCAGGAATAGTTTAGTTTGGTTTAGGCACTCGCCCCGTATAAAAAGTTTCGAAGAAACGTCTTATACCCAGGGCGAAGGCCTATTGGATTTTTTTTTTCAATTCTTTTTGAGCCATTTTTTATAAAAAGGTTTTTTCATAAAAGTATTCCGGCTATTTTGTAGAAAATTAAATTCTGAACAAATTCACAGTATTTAAAAATTCTAAATACCCAATTGAAAAAAGTTTAGTAGCGAAGTCTCATTCTCCAAAAATTGACTTTCCGTCCGCGCGCAGGACCTGATGTTCATAAGAAGTGACCTTATATTACACAACATACTTGCTCAAAACAACTTTATTCAGTGAAATTCACTATGTATATTAAATATACTATATTCTACATGATCACCATGTATATGCCACTTACTAGGCATACTTTTGTAGACCAATAAAGGTAAAAAGAAACTGACATTTCTTCACTATACCCATACTAAATTTTTGAAAAACTAAACTTTTTACAGTTGTTTCTATGAAATACTTGTAGAATGACTATATATATTCAATATACTATATTCTAAGCCATCACTGAGCATATGTATATCTATATACACGTATATTTGATATTTTATTCCTCCGCATAACCTTAAATCTTAAACACCTAGACTAAATTTTCAAGATAATCTTATATTACACTTCATACTTTCTTGAACAAACTTTTTGCACTCAAACTCACTATATGTATATATTAAATATACTATATTATACACCACACCTAGCCTACATTTTCTAAAAAACCTTATATTACATGTCATACTTGATTGAATCAACTTTTTTCACTCAAACTCACTTTATATAATGAATATACGATATTCTGCACAACGCCTAGACTAAATTTTCAAAATAATCTTATATTACACTTCATACTTTCTTAAACGAACTTTTTGCACTCAAACTCACTTTATATATTGAATATACTATATTCTACACTACGCCTAGCCTACATTTTTTTTAAAAACCTTATATGACATGTCATAATTGCTTGACTATACTTTTTTCACTTAAACTCTACACCATGTCTACACTAAGTTTTTAGATTTTTTTCTCCTACTTCCTTGTACCTCTCTTCTGACTAAACCTTCTCTTTCTTCTGTCTTCGTGAATCTTGTAATCCTGTTACTTTCTTATCACTCCTTTTTTTTTTAAAGCACACACATCATCACAATATATTATTGCACAGCCCGTATATTGTAAGCCTGTGAACGGTAGAGACTTGTCTTTGTCAACCACTACTTTTTCATGTCGCACACAAAATTTGTGCTGTCCTGCTATGATAGCTTACGGCTTGCGGGGATGAGAGAGAGACTCCCCTCTTTCCCCGCGCGCTGCCTCCGCACCGCGCAGCCCCGCTCACAGCCAAAAAGCTGGCGGTTTTGTTTACGTTTTCATTCAGTACACAGAATTGGTAGTCAATCGTTTTACAATTTGTGCACATGTTTATAAATCATTTTCCAATGATTTACAAAGTTTTTTATTTTCCTCATACTATTTTTAAGCAATCGCACTCTAAGTGTTTTGATCATTTTTAAGGTTATCCCATAAGAGCCTGTGTATAAGAGCCTAACTTTGAAGTCAATTATTGCAAAAACTATACTGACAATCGATCTAATATTTTACCAACAACTATATCGCATGTTTATTAACAGATTTTAATTGTTTTCAAAACATCTACCCATTTTCATTTTGGTATTGAACCTCCTTAAGTCACGGCTGCTCTGTTTCCTTCACATTCGATTATTGCGCTTATCGCTTCGTCTAGATTTCTAGAGAATCTTCTGAACAGTTGATGGTTTAGAGTAGTCTTTAACCCTAACTAAACACGTGCCCTTTTGCTCGGCGTGTCCTAGATTTTTTATCCTCACGAGTTAATACCAGAGCACTGTTAATGATTATTATAATTTGGTTATACAACTTCTCTATACGCAGGCTATTGTCGCTTACTGGCTTGTTCAAATATTGCGTAATCGATCGGAGTTGGAAAGAAGTTTTTTCACCGATCGATAGTTCATGATTTTCTCGTGCTAACCTTTCGTTGCTTCGCTTCTCAATTTTTGGGATATGGAGAACCACACATTTTTCGTGCTTTAAGTCGTACGAATTAATAACCATTTAAATATCAATACAGAACAGATTGGGATTAATGGGGTCGCTGTCATAAAACGGAATTAACGATACGTTCTCGACTACGAGCATGGCTTTCGTTTTCGGCGGGCTCCGAAAAATCGTACGATGTATTCGCTTTACCACGTAGTAAATTACTTTGTGCCTCGGTCCAGGCGCTCGACATGCGCCCGACGAGAGCTTCGGTTTCTAAGTTTTCAATTTCAGTTGGTCGTAAAAACAAAACTTTATTAAAATATCTTCTTATTAATAGCCATAATTTGAAACTAGGGGCACTTCAAATTTTTAATAATTTTTCTCGTTTTTGGGAGTCTTGGAAATACGCCAGCATGAATATAAGTATAAATAAAAAAGTTCATACAGTATACAAAATTAATACAACTCACTATAAATAATAACCATTTATTTGTATCTAATGTTTTTGTATAATTTTCTCTGTTACAGACTTGAAATATTATGGCCACGTTTGTAAACAAAAATGGCATCAAACCTATTACAAATGGAACTTTAAGTCATGTTCAGAATAGTGAAAATTTCGAAGATAATCATCTTTCATTTACGAGAAAATCTAAGGATATATTGGACGTACATGTTGAATCATGTTTGGACAATGCTGAAGAGAAACCTGAATTGGATATCATAATTAGCAATGTTGTGTGTAGTTTCAGTGTGAGATGCCATTTAAATTTACGCGAAATCGCACTTAATGGCTCAAATGTTGAATATAGAAGAGAAAATGGGGTATAATAATAAAACTTAAAATTTATCACTAGTTTAAATAAATGTCGGAGATCTTGTATAATACAGTAAGCATGTATGTATGAGTTTTCTGTTTGTAAAACAGTTGAAAAGAATTATTTTTTGAATAATATTCGAATTCATGAACTACTGAATCAATGAAACAAATGTAATTAAAGAACACATAGGTAGTTACTGAAATAATTCTTTGTATAGCAAATTAGATTCAACTTAAATCGTTAGGAAAATTTCTTCTTTCAAAAAAATAATTTTTATTTTTAAAAAGTGATAGCTCTTACGGTCAAACATTTAATGCGTGAACTTAAGGGAGTATTACACCAAAGTGATTGACGGTTCAGAAATACCTAAAATTTGGCATACAAGTAGATTTTAGTAAGGAAATGGCTCGGTTGAATTTTGGTGAAAGTTAAAAGCGTGAAAAAAAGTTATAAACATTTTTAACCGTAAATGCATATATTTCTCTTGCACTCTTGATTGTATAAAACTGACGGTTCAGAATTCATTCGAATTTTGTAGATTAGTAGTTAAACAACTAATGATTAGTTCAAGCGCTTGCAGGCAAGACTTTGGAGCCTGTAAGCGTAATAATAAACAAATGAAATTTGAACAAAAGTACTCTTAACTCCAAAAAAATGAGTCAAATCAGCTTCGGTCTAAATCTTTTTCTCAATAATTATGGTAAATAGAATCGCTTAATGTAAGTGCATAGATATTATTAGTTGTACCTGGACTTGTTGAAAGTGTCCCTCTATCCCAACACTTATGTGTTAACTAATAGCAAGTTTTATATTCTAGATTTAAATGCTATTTTTAGTAGATTATTTTCATTTCTTTATTATTTTCTAACCCCGAAAAAGTATAAAGCTTTGTTATCTGCATTTTTCGAATAATACTTATATTAAGAGAAAGAGTATTAACCACAAAAAGATATATACACATAAATGATGATAGTACATTAAGCATTAATGGGAGAAAATAGGCTATTTCAAGCGAGGGTGAGGTGTTTAGCACGAGACGTAGACGAATGCTGAAACACCTCTCCCGAGTCTCAAATAGCCTTTCTTCCCATGGTACACACCGTATTTTTTACAACGAAGGCATGAATGGGCCTTTTTAATGCCAGAAAGTAGGGTAGGTAATCGTCCATTTCAAGTAGTGCACAATAGAGTTGTTATTTATTATTTTAAAGTTTAATTTTAAAGAATTTATAAAATTTGCAAAAACTTAAAAACACCTATTTATAGCGGTGAAAATAGCATATTTTCTCCTCTCGGGGAAAAATGATTATTTTTTCTCTCTTACAGCGGAATAAAATGCCCTATTTTCTCTCCTAGGGAAAGAATGGTTATTTTTCTCCGATTGAGTTTGAACTTTTTTACATACGCTTGGAATGAACGATTTTCTATACTACTTTCTGGCATTAAAAGAGGTCCATTTTATGCCTGAGTTGTGAAAAATAATTTTATCCATCAAACAAAATAGTACAAAAACTATTTAGAATTATGTATATAGAAAAACCAATTTTGAAATTAATACATAATGGAAGAATTGGCAACGGTTTTTTTTAATGAGAAAACGTTCTACCTTATGTTGACTTCTCTCTCGTTTCTTAGCATGACCCTTAAATGGTACAAGAAGCCACCCAGACCGTGTACCACTTTCTTTTCTGTAATAATATACAAGAGTATTAAGAGGCTGAGCGTTTGGCTGCGACTTAAGGAGACACAACATTTTTAAATCATGAAAAAAAATGATGTGTAAAAATGACAAAATAGAAGTAAATCATTTGAAATTTTGTATAGTGATATTTAGTACAAATAACTTTAACTTTACCGTGCTAAACCTAAATGAACGAATGGTTCTTTTGGGATCAAATTCAAGGAGGATACTTTGTACACCTGCAGTTTTAATATGAATGCAGGGATTTTGATTTGAATGCTTAGAAATGGTTTGACGATAAAAATACTGAATTTTTTCTTTTTTTCCGCTTATTATGCCACCTTTTTGTGTATAAAACATTTTTTTAACATTAAAATTAAAATCTCTTCATTCATACCAAAACTACAGGTCTACAAAGTATCCTCCTAAAATTTGAGCCCAAAAGAACCACCTGTTCTCTTGGAATCCTATGGACAGTGAAAAAATTCACAACACATTGCACCGAGTGCCACAATTGGCCAGCAGGGATAATTAAGGTTTTAGCGCGGTAAGGTTAAAGATATTTAAATATCACTAAATATCACTAAAAAAAATGATTAACTTTAATTTTGTTATTTTTTCTCACAATTCTTTTTTTCGGGATTTAAAGGTGTTGTGACCCCTTAATAGAGTTACATATTGAGACACAACGTCTATTAAAGAAAACCTTAAATTGTAACCTTCAATTTCTTGCCAAATAATCGTATTCCACAGTTTTACCCAAATCCACAGCCTTGGTTGTGGACTCGCGTTATGTAAGTCAAGTCTCCGACACATATTTTAATTAAAACTTAAAAGTATTAATTGATTTAAAAAATTTTAGCTTGTGAGAATGAGGCTAAGAAAACCATGTACTTTAGCTTCGATTTCATCATCTGGAAAAGTCACTTGCACTGGAGCTACTAGCGAAGACGAAGCGAAAAAAGCAGCTCGAAGATGCGCCAGATCTCTCCAAAAACTTGGTTTTAGAGTGCGATTCAATAATTACAGAATAGTCAATGTTCTTGGAACTTGCACTATGCCATGGGCTGTCAAGATTACCTCGTTTTCAACACATTACAAAGATATAGTTCAGTAAGTTTTTCATATACTTTTTTATAATTCTTTTAAACAGTACATTTCGATACAAGTACAAAATAGTATATTTCAATACAAGTCCATGTAAAGATCTTATTTCGTAGGGAGACGGGCTGCGCGAGTTTACATATTATTATTTATTTATAGAAACTATCCGTTGGCTTGGGAGTCTTATGTTACTGAGCAAACTAGAGACACGCGGTAGGTATTGGACGCGTCACGATATTTAGATAATCTGATGTACGGGAGTTATGTGGACGCGTGACTATGTCGGTTGGCACGCTTTCGCGGTGCAGTGACGAGCGTCTGTCCGCTTTCTTAGTTGGTGTTCTCGCATCTCTTACCTTGTAGGAAGTGGTCTGGCTTATTATCGTTATATTCTATACGATTCCACGTGGCAGTATAAATTAAGATTTGTCAGCTGCACTTTCTGCCTCCGGAGATTCCACTCGACGGACCTTAGGCTAGATCGCTTGTTACGTTCCGGCACAGCTTCCGATGGCTCCCCAGTGTTTCTTTCTAGCCAAGGGACGGATTTCGCACGGTCCCTATGTGTTTGAACGGATTTGGTACGATAGAACACTGCTGCTAGACCTAAGAAGCAGGCACACACGCTACACGAGGTGATGTTTAACAAAAGGCGCTGCCTGGATCAACCCTGAAGTTTATAAAGCCTCAGTGTCGATGCACGCAATTGTCGTGATTTTACTTACGCGATAACTCGCGGCCAAACAGCATCTGTCACTACAAAGTTACGCGTACATAGGTGTTGCAATCAACCGCGCGCAACCAGTGGTAACTCGCATGTCAACGGTTGTTCGATTTTCGGCGCACGGTTGTGCAATGTCACAATCAGATGCAACTGCTGGCCGTAAGCACTCTTTGCGTGCACACGTGGTTGCAGGCTCGTATGATTGATCTATAATTATAATAGTCGCTTTCTATGGTATAAATGTAAGACATTAAATCCGAAAAACCACACACTTGTTTTCCTTAAGCGACAAATCTCACACTCGTATAGAATCAACTTTTTATGCGTGTATCGTTATTTTATTATGCATTGAATAAAAACTGCTCATTGTTACCTGAATGTAGCGAGAAAATCACAAAATATAGAATCATCTTTTGCATGTGTATCAAACATAGTTTTTTGACTTTTGACGAAAATTTTTTAAGTGCGCTAACTGCACTTTATGTACACTGTATTAAAAAAAATGTAACTATTAACTTAGAGCAATATGATTATTTTTTTCTGTAATTTTTCTGAAATATTGAGCGCAATATCCAATTTCTACCACGATTTTGTAGAGCAGTTTGTCTTATTTTGGTCATCGAAAATTGTGTAAGGTAGACCTCGAAATTTTAAATGCAGGCGCTTTATGCTCTATTATTACAGATTCTCATATATTATATTATCTCTCTATATTACAAAAAGAGTTTTGCCGCCGCCGGTTCAGGAATTCCCCCCCTTCAATTTTCCCCCTTAATTCTCCCTCTCACTTACTTCTTAATTTTTTTGTAGTATGCTATATAACATTTTTTTTATAGTTTCTCATTTTCTCTCTATAGTAGTATAAAAAACCCGCTGCCGCCGTTGGTTCTTTTCACCCTCACTTACACTTCTAAACATATTTAATATGTAGAATGCAACATTTTAAATAAATATATTTATAATTTATACTTGCATAGCAGAACTTCTCCTGAGGTAACCGTTGTTCAATCATTCAAATCAAATATTATCATGGCACGATGGCGGAACAACGGTTATCCGAGGAGGCGTTATGATTGTTTTTGCATAAATTATAATATATATACGATTCTACAATCTTGTTTAAAATTCTGCACTTTCCATATTGCATATTTTAGTAAGAAGATTAAGAAGGTTAAGCGGATAGTGAGGAAAATAGACAGATACAGCAATGATCGACGCGCTCTAGAATGCTTTTACAATTAGCAACCACGTCCATGTACTGGCTCAATCGTATCAAATCATGTCCAACTGTACCGTGTTTTTATGCCACTTTTCAAAATTTATTTTTATCATAAAAACTGATTGTTTGAGGTTCGTTTTTTTTTTAATTGAAAGTCAATTGTGTCGGCTAAATGTTGGTGTTAAAGGATTTTGATACTTTGCAATTTATCCGTGCAAAATAAATGAGCTTCTAAAATTTCCTCAAAATCTGTCCGTGTATTGGGCGTTTTACCGTATATCTTTCTTTCTGTGGGATATGTATATGGAGAAAAAATTTAATCTACAAGAACTAAAATACGTCTTAATTGTTCACTATTGCTTTGTCAACGATAATCATGTATTTTGTTACAATCACGGCGTGATACATCCATCGTTGAGAAAGTTGCGCCATTTCGAATTTTACAACGACGCGCACAAAAGCGCCTATTGTTGTGTATTCATTGGCCTTTTATAACAAATCATAGACGCTGGCTATTTGTTGTTGCTTAGCAAATGCATTAAGCGTACACGGGATATCAGTGCATCTGTTAAACTTAAGGGTGATAGCAAAAAAGTAATACTTGATATCTGAAGATACTGCTGAGGATAAAACGCGCTTGCGCATGTATTTTGGATTTTCCTTTTTAAAGAGGTTAAACGATAGGGCGCGTGGCTTGTAATGCCCCATACACGATCCGGCGTGTAACTTCCTAGAACATACACATTTCAAAAATCCTAAAAAACATCCGACTCTGCCTATACAGCGAGCGCATGGGATGTTTCGGCCGTCCCCACTCTTCTCACTTCCTACGAAACCAGCAGCTACGCAGTAGTCAACGCAGCGACGGCGGGCCATCGACGCGCATGTGTGCGTGCGCGTCCCCCTTCTCTCTCCAGCTACGAAGCCAGCATCAGTAGCAGCGCGTTGCATAATCGTATTTATATGTGTATGTGAGCGTGAGCGAGCGACGGCGAGTCGTGCGCATCCGAGTATGTTTGTATGAATGATAAATGTAAATATGAATGAATGATAGTATGATTGTGTGAATGTGCGAATATTTTCGGCGGCTCAATCAGCGCTCGCTTAGCGCCCTATAAAAAGCCATGCGAGGCCTGTGTTTAATCACTAGCGGCAGCATTTTCAAGCGCTCTAGTCTACTCTGGCCGCACATTTAAGCGCCTTAGTACATATATAGAAATCTACTGCAAATTTAAGCGTAGAATTTAAATACTTATAAAATTCTAGCAGCACATTTAAGCGCTCTGACACATGCTCTACAGCAAAATTAAGCATAGAGTTTAATAATATTTGATAACCGCATAACAAAAGTCTTCATCAAAAAACAAACAAAATTGTAACTAAATTTCATTTAAAAGGAATAATAGCAAAAATAGGCATTATTCTTATGTTCAATTATTTTTGTTAATATACACACTGTTTTGAATATAAACAAGAGTTTATAATTATTGCGTTGCATATCCATTACCCACAATCCCGGACCTACTATTATTATTATTACTTATTTAATTTAAAATCAATTTTCTTTTTATATCATTCGTTAAATAATAATTTAAAGTAAAATCAATTTATTTCAAATCTGAATTCGGATCCACGGTTCAGATTTTCAAATGTTTATTACTTTTTCTGATAAATATTAGACTTATTATTTCTTTTATTAAAATCTAATATTAAAAAAGTATCAAGGACCAGTAAGAAGAAGTGATGAGGGTTTCAGGCTATTTGTTGTTGCTGAGCAAACGTGCTAAACGTATATGGGATTACATATCCGAGTTGTTAAACTTGATGGCGAGAGAAAAAAAAGATTATTACTCTATATTGCTTGCGAGCTACTGCTGAATTTAGCGTAACGTAAAGGCTTATATCGTCGCTCCCTACGAAGAGTAGCACTGCTTAAATTTCCCGTCATAAGTAGCACAACTCATTTGACGCACGCTAGAACTTAAAATTTCCCGCGAAGACTAGTTCCCACACCGAGCCACTGTTGCTTGCTTCTCCCTCAAGTCCGCTGGTGCTGCTACTGCTACCGCTTCCCCTTCCAGTCCGCCGCTGATGCTGCTCACTGATTGGTTCGGCGCTGATCACTTTTTTGATGTACTCCCTAGTCGCGATATTTTTTGCCACATCAATGTGTTGACCGACTCTCACGTCGAGGACGTGCTGGTAAGATAAAACATTCAAGAGTCATATATTTTTTTTTTTGTTTTTTCTTATTGTTTTTAATGATGCTTCTATAAAAATAATTCTTTTAAGCTTTTTTTATTGTTTTATATTAGGTTAGGGAAAATGTAATTTCGGTTTTTCATATTTTTTAAGGTAAATTTTTTAATATAAATTTTGAACACTAATCAATGATATACGTGCCATTCTGATCGATGACCTTTTGCCACTTTTCTGACAAAATCATAATTCCGTCACTGTAGAACAAGAACTGAGGTTTCTTGACGAAAAACTTAACCAAGTGATTTTGACAAGCTTCTTGTAAATCCAGCTTTACACCATTAAGAGAGTTTTGCAGGGACCGGAACAAATGATAGTTCGACGTGGTAAGTTCCGAGCTATACGGTAGATGCATTAAAACTTTCTAGCCAAACTCTCTCAATTTTTGACGAGTCATTAAAGTTATGTGCGGTCTAGCGTTGTCGTGATGGAAGACAACGCCTTTCCTATTGATCAATTCTGGCCATTTTTTTTCAATCGCCTGCTGCAATCGCATTAGTTTTTGACAGTAAATAGTCGAATTAATGGTTTGTCCAGGTTCGAGCAGATCATGATAAAAAATACCTTCCAATCCCACCGAACACTTAGGAACACCTTCCTTCGCATCAATATGGGCTTCGCAACTGTTTGTATAGCTTCTCCGGGCTTCAACAACGATCTCTTTCGCATATTATTGTCGTACGTGATCCATTATTCATTGCCCGTAATTATTTGTTTCAAAAATGTCTCGATTTCGTTTTGTTTAAACAGAGATATACAAATGAAAACTCGGTTCATTAAATTTTTTGACGTTAATTCATGAGGAACCCAAGAATCGAGCTTCTTTTTGTATCCAGTATTATATAAATGGTTCGAAACTGTTTTATGGTCGATGTTTAGGTCCATAGCGATGTCGCGAGATGAAATATGTCGGTCTATCTCGATTTTTTCAAGAATTTCATTGACTTATTTAACGGTTGGCCGACCAGGGTGAGGTTTATCTTTAAGATCAAATTTTCGGAACGAAATCAAACAAACCAATTCTGACTCTGGCTTAAGCACTGATCACCATAAACACTGCACAATTTTCGATGAGCCAGCGCTGCAGTTTTCCCTTTTTGGAAGTAGAAAAGCAAAATGTGACAAAAGTGGCCTTCTGGAATCTCCATTGTCAAAACGCAATAATTTTTGAATCAGTAAACGAATGACGCTACTTTGTACTCTAGAATATTTTATAGACTGTAACTGGGGTTTTCGTACTATCCCAGTTATGGTGCAATCCCTCGCCCGGGTCTTGGAAAATAACCCGGTGGCGCCAGGCGCTCCTCGTGAACGACAGAGTCTCGCGACTCTTTGTTTCCCGGCGCGAGGGTTTTTATGCACGTGGTTTGCTCGGCTAGCTGCAGCCCCGAAAAACGGCAAGGAGAGAGGGCGGTTGGGGATAATAGAGACACGTGCTTTATCAGACGAAACTGTATATTCTTAGTAAATTCTTACAATTTATAATCGACTCGTACAACTTGCTGAGATAACCCGTGAACAAAGGCGACTCTGACAAACAAATACCCGTACACGAAAGATATCTCGCGTGACTCACGCGCGTCTCAAGGCTCAAGAAGCAACCAGATCACACACACTAGCTCGCACTTTTCGTCTCTTACTCACTCACACAATTATGTCGCACGCGAATTCCGCAAACGCCGAACGTGCGTCCAAGTATCGACGCCAAGTATTAACCTACGTTTTCACAAAATAACTCTACACTTCTATCATAAAAATTCTTACTTCTACACTTCGCTTATTACTCGAGACAACACAATACTTCGACGGAACACAATATAAAGAGATAAAGAGATAAAGACAGCGATCCGGAGGTAACTAACGCGTACGCGAGATAACCTTTTCGTTCGCGAAACCGAACGTGGAACTGCCGTTCACCCGCGAGACGGATACGACCGGAGAAAACGGAAAACGATCCACTAACCTTAAATCCTTCTAGCTGGAACACCGGGTGATGTTGAAGTTGAGGCACGTCCGTTCAGGAGGAGTCGGGGCAGGCGAGTGCCGGCTCGAGCACTCGAGGCTCGCGGCCGCCGCTCTGCTCTCCCTAGCCGCCGTACCGTGCGCGCGCTAGTTAGTCAACGCGTCGCGGCTCGACGGCCTGCTCGCTCGTAACACTATCGGTTCGCGCGCCGTTGCCGAGTCGCGCAGTCGCGCATGCGTGCAGATAGCCCTGCGGACACGATGTCGAAGCAGATAGCCGCGAAATTCGAATTCTCGTAGCACACAGACAGCCTTTCACCCGCAGACAACCAAGATAACTCTTTACTGAGGCTCCCGTAGTGACTCCCAATGCTCCGTCGTCAGGGCCCTTAACTCGGGCGGCATCTGTCACTATGAACGCGAGACGCTGTAGTTTTTTTTCCTAGCGTTCGTACGGGCGAGCTTCCATCACGCTGGTCCTGCTGCATCAGACGCTCACGTAGGTAGACTCCACGAAGGGCTCTGCCACCTGCATCGGCTGTCTTACGGTGCGCGGGGCCGACTTGAACGCCCTGTTGAGGTGAAAGGTCGCTGCTGCTGCGCCAACGTTGCTCGTTATATCCTCGCATCTCTCACTCACGAGTCGGCGACGTGCGTTGTCCTTTTCGTCCGTCGCAGACGCTGCTTCAATCTCGTCGGTCACTCAAAAAATAAACGACGCACTTAGACACGTTCACTCTCTCATTCATACAGGTAGCCTTGAGACACTCTACCCTGACCGCGTCGAACGTCGTTGTTACACGGCAAAATTTTGCCGTGTTACAAGACTTTAAACTTCTAAACATGCTATTGTGTGGCTTCATTAAATAAGCATTACTATAGATATACAACTTTAACGCCATCTATTAGGAAGAACTGAAATTGTTTTCCCTACCCATTATTATTCTATTATACTAATATTATATCATAATATTAGTTTCCAGCGCTGCATTCACAAAAATACTGCAAATGATTTTTTTTTTAAATTTCTCAAGATATCCATCAGCGCTGCATTTACCTTAGTGCCGCAGCCGATTGTTTTGTTAATGGTGCTTTTTCAAAGTGATTCATAAAACTTCTTTGTATACAATATTTTTAGTGTAAATTTTTTTATTATTTGTTTCTTTTGATCCTTCTTTTATAGCGTTTTTCAATAATAGTAATTTCAAATTTTTCCGATGTCTTACTCTTGAAAGAGCGACGTATAATTGGCCGTGACTGAAGAGTGGTGATGGTAGGTATACACCAACTTGATTGTATGATTGTCCTTGTGATTTATTAATAGTCATTGCAAACCTAATCTTATGAAATATTGTTTTCGACGCATATCAAATGGTGATTCTTCTCTAGATGCTGGTAAAGTTATTCTTGGTATTATAACTAATTCTTCAATATGTTTTTCACTTAAAATTTCTGTTTCAATTGAATATTTTAATAACTTTTTCACTATTAACCTTGATCCATTACAGAGACCATCGTTTATATTTAAATTTCTTGAAATAATTACAATTGCACCAAGTTTTAATCGTGATATGTGTGCTGAAAGTCCATAAGTAGTTAACGAATTAAAAAATTCTAAAGGTAACATGATATCTGAATATTCTTCAAAGGGGGATCTTGGAGGGTTCACCTGCAAATCTGCTAGGGGCGCAGCTCTCACTTAACATGAAGAATCTCAAGTTTGGCCATAAATAACTGCGTGTTATTGAATTTTCAATAACTTCTATACGACTACCATGACAAACAACTGGTAAAGTTTGTCTAAAATCTCCTGATACAAGCAATGTTTTACCACCAAATGTTTTTTTTTTGTATTCCATATCTCTTGAAGTATATCTTGATGTCAACTGCTTCAAATGCAAATTTTGAAGTCATTGATATTTTATCCCATATAATAATTTATACACTTTTCAATATTTTACCATCATTTGAATTTGGGTTCACATTACATGTTGTACATTCAGTTATATTAAGTGGCAATTTGAATATTGTGTGGACTGCTTTTGCGTTACTTAATAAATTTAAAGCAACTCCTGCCCAAGCTTCACATAAAAATGGTATATTAGAGAATTTCAAATATTCTATTAAAAATTCAGTAATTATCTTTTCCACTTCCTCCTAGTCGATTAATAAAAATTATATTATTCTGTTTATAATTTTAACTTTTTAAAACTTTATCAAATATATATTTTTTTATTATTATTTAGTGATTCCACCATTATTTGTAATTCATTAAGTGTATCAGTTCTGTTATAAAATGTTTTTGCATCATCACATTATTTTATTTTTGTGATTATATTAGGTAGATTAAAATCAGTTAAAGAATATCTATGTACTTGTAAAAATCTATCGATCGTATTTAACACTATGTTCTCACCAATACTTTTTTCGAATTTAGGATGATAAAAATTAGTTTTGCATTTTTGATATAATTCTTTTGCGTTAATAGGATTAGGGTAGATACAAATAAAAGCAAATAATTCACATAGCGCGATAGGAAATTATACTTTAATGACTTCTGCTAAACATCTGTCCCACATTCCATCCTCGTTAACCAATCGTTTAGTTACAGCAGCTTCATAAAATGTAGCATACAATACACCATCAACAGTACATGAATCTTTAAATCAAGTTGCACCTTTGACATGTAAAAGCAACAATCTAATAAATTACCGTTCTCGGTCGCTCGGATTGATTAAATATATTAGATTTAAAATCGGTTTAATTGTTTTCTTTGTTTTGTTACACATTTCTAATTTTTCATCAAACGTATAATGCACTGGTATTTGAGAGGATGAAAAATTTCGTGCTTCGAAATCTATTTGATTTAGTTCAAAATATGCTGATAACGTAGTTTTTATACTTTGGTATTTTTTTTCTTTTCCTTCTTAAAAATATACATATTGTTCATTTTTATTATGAATAACTGATCGTTAAAAATCATGCGATATTTTATTCATAACATATTATAATAATCTGTGCATAGCTTCAGGTGGCATAAATATCTTGTATTAAGATACTGCTTAATCTTATCGTATTTGTATTCGATATTTTTGTTATTTTCATCATTTACATTTTGATGAACAGTGTCATCATTTTTTCTGAAATTGACATCTCCATCGCGTATTTCTACAAATGCACAATTATGACCTTGTTAGGTAGAAACTTGAAGAGTTTCTCCTTTCTGTGTGTGAGTCTACCTATCTGACACACTGTACAGGTATGCAGGGAGAATCTGGTCAGGATTCGTTCACTGCCAACAAACGTACTCCCTGATCTTTACTTTCGGGCCAATTGTAATAATGTGAAATCTTACCTTGTGTCTATTAGTTGATCGGACTACTGGATATTTTCTCTTCCTTGTAAAGTATTCTCTTTTGATATATGTATATACAGGGTGTTTCATTTTAATCCGACCGCGACAAAAAACCATGGAAAAAGTAATTTTAACGAAAAATGACCTTAACAAAAGTTGAAGGGGGTAAAGGGGGCCATCGAATGACACAAACACCTATGATCTTGAACTCGATTTTCAAGGTCACTTGAGGGTAATTGTGATTTTTTTAAATAGGAACCTCTATTTTTGACCTTGGAATCGGATAGAGCGGAAAAAATTACGTCGCAAAGGATATTTTAAGTTTGCTTTGGTGACCTTGAGAAGGTCAAATAAAAAAAAATCTGCTAAACAGCTGTTTGTCTGGTTTTATTTTACTGATGTCGAAAGATGACCTTGACAAAAGTTGAAGGGAGCAAAAGGGGCCATCTAATGACACCAACACCTTTGACCTTGAACTCGATTTTTAAGGTAATTTGAAGGCCATTGTGTTTTTTTAACGGGAACCCCTATTTTTGACCTCGGAATACGGAGCAGCGGAAAAAATTACGTCGGAAATGACATTTCAAGTTTGCCTTAGTGACCTTGAGAAGGTCAATTCAAGGTCAAATAAGAA
>JAZHPH010000152.1:280000-306774 GCA_037356405.1 Nasonia oneida
TTGTCTCCAGATTCTGTATACTATATTTCTTGATTTATTTCTTGATAATGTATACAAAAGGACAGCGATAATAGGAAGACACTGTAATAAGATATAATAGAATAAAAAATATATGTCGTTGCACGTACGTCATAAATCAAAATTTTGTAAATAATCATATTACCATTATGATAATTTGTGTAAAAGATGTATCAATGTTTGCAACATCTATATACATGAACCATCAAAGCGCAAGAATCTACAAAATGATATAATATATTCTAATTATAACCTCCATAGAATAGTTTATCATAAACTAACAAATTAATCACGCAAACTAACCTTAATTTTTCAAAAATCCTTGAAAAATACCACTAAACTTGTTTGTCTTTAACTTTGTTTAAACTCCCGTTTAATTTATCTCAAATCATGAAAGCAAAATTTTGTCCTATACAAAATGTTTGACGTTTTGGTCAATACTAATGAAAACAAACAAATATCAGCTGTTGTATGCAAACGAATATTGCTACGAATAAAACGTTACAAAAATCGAACAAAGCTCCTTGCTCCGTACACGCATTTAATTATACTAAATTTCACCCATATTAAAATTGTTGAATTTTAGTACAATAGCAATCCGACACTATTATACGTCACCCCGACTCTTCACGCACGAATGATCGTGATTATCAATTTGCGGAGACGTTTCGGTATATATAAAAACATTACTCACGGCGCTGATATCGTAATTGGTCGAATTATAACTTGGTAGGCTTTTCGGAGGCTCAATTATATGCCTCCTGTGTAACTATATAGCTGAGCCGTAATCACCGTGTGCACACGCGCGACTCGAATCATCGCGTTTCAATTATATAAAGTTCTTCTGTGTTTGCACAGTCCCGTGTAAGAATTACGTTCATATATATGAGAATCGTTCGTTTGTAAAATCGAATGTCTTCTGGGATAGTCACTTAGCGGAGAACTATGTTCTAAATTATTCTATAATGTTTTAGATAACTTAACTGTTAGACATCGTATAAACTATAATGTTTTAGATAACTTAAGTGTTAGACATCGTATAAACTACGGGGCACAAGGATATTGACTCCTTTAGTCATTATAAACTAACTATTCTTGTAGTAAAGCATATATACTCCTTTAATCATTACAAATTAAAGTACAGCTCATTTCTTCGGGTGGTGCATTCGATGTCTCTCCTGAAGGGCTCGCTATTCAAGTTGCGTAGTTTCCAGAAATTGAGCGGTGCCGAGACCAAGCTATTTGCACTCGTGGCGTTAACGCTTAAGTTAGTACGTACATTATTTTGTGCTGCACGGATTGGCTCTCTCGGGCCAATGTTATGTGTAATTATGAGGGGGAGGAATTGAGGGAGAACAATTAAGGGGGACCAAATGAGGGGAAAACTTATCTGAAACGGCGGCGGCAGCGAAAGTATTTTTATAATATAGAGAGATAAGTGAAAAAGGGAGCATAAGATTACTAAGCAACGACGTAGACCGTGCCGCCACGAATGTCGTTGGAGTAGAAAGATTGAAAGTAGCATATGTTTATCGCGAGGGTGGGGTGGCTTGTTAATTTGAATTAGGTTTGTTTAAGATAAACATGATTTGTTAACAAATATTTAGGTTTTTAGGGTTTATAGTGTTTAGAAAGTTATGTTTGCATAGGCATGGGGGGTTTACTTGGATATAAGCTACCTACTGATGTACATCCCTATGTGAAAATCGTTGTACAGCTTTCTAATTTTTTTTTAGTACACAAAGAGTTTTTCACGTCAATTAGAATATCAAATAACAGAAAAGAGTACAAAAAATTTCTATTTACGGGGCTTGAACTCGGTCCTTCCGAAAAGCGCCTGGTGCAAAGCCCTGCCCTCCATCTTTTTCGAACCGCGCGCGAGTGCGGAGCGCCAATGAGAGCGTGGCAGCGGAGCAGGCCACTACGCACGCTCCGGATCCCGGTCCGAGTTAGCTTCACTGTTGTGAATATGAAATCACGCACATGCATATCACAAGATAAAATCTGCAATTTTGGTCGAGATAAATGGATATTCAAAAACGGTGTCTAGGTGTACGGGGTGGCCGATGAAGAGGTCTAGAGACTGGATCTTCGTCGCAAAAGTTGAAAATATATATACTATAGCCTTCGCGGCAAAACTGAAATGAATTAGTCTTCGACGCAAATTCAAATTCGTCTTTGTTAAGTGTAAAGTACTAATATACAAGCATACATTTAATTGTGACTTTTTTGATAAATTTTTATAATTTTTTGATTTAGAGATTTTGATGCCTAAATCGCCGCCATTTTCTTATTTTTCCAACTTAATCGCAACTTTGACAGAGTTTAAAAATCTTACGTGAAGTAATCATTGATCAACTAGTAAATTTAGGATAGGCAAAATATAATACGAATAAAGAAAATATAATAAGCATAATAGTATCATACGATATTTTATGACACAACGAGCGTAATCCCAGATTTAGAGAGTGCATTTTTGCACGAGCGTGCGGTAAATCGAGGTTTACGCCAGGGCGTGTCATCCAGTGATAATGTTTATCGCAACAAGTCAATAATGTTTACTTGCAAATGTTTTGCGCATATTAAAAAAGTCACGTCGCCTAGTTGCCGCAAAAAAATTGAAGTACCATGAAAAAGTACCGCTATATTAGCGCGTCTAAAATCCGAGAAAATCCGATAGCCGCTTGCAGCGTGTGTATAAGTATAAATAGTGTATAAATAAGTGCGGCTGATATGTAAGGGAAGAGCTGAGCTGTGCGAACATGCTAACATGCGCGGCGAAGAGTGCGTGGTGGGGGGAAAGAGCTGCCGCTGCTTTCGTGACGATCGGTCTGTCGCGCCGCCGTGACGGTCGCCGCACGCCGATTCACTCCCCAGCAAAATGTGTATACGGCGAGCCTATAGAAGTATTCACTTTAAAACTCTCAAGATGATTACTACGTAACTTGCCATGACTGCTTCATTTTGTTTATTGGTGAACAACTAAAATTTTCTCTTTACGTATTTTATTATAACGTCATAAAAACACCATAAGTACAATGAAACGGTCATGGCAAGTTACGTAGTAAGTATCTTGAGAATTCTTCCTAATTGATCTGTATACAATTTAACTTTGAGTTAAGTAAGCCCTTTATTGACCAAACAAAATGTTGTTGCTTTATTATGATTAAATATAATAAACTTGACTTTGGTTGATTGATCTCAGTTCTTTATTATCTGTTATTTCGTTGCGGAATATATCAAACTCGCCTAACCTTTTACTTTTTCAAAAGTTAATATTCTTTTTTATGTTATTAAAGGTGGTTTTCAAAAAAGTTAAGAAAAATGTGTAGAAATCTGAAGATAGCTGTTTTGATTGGGAACAAACTAGTGAACATAGAAGACAGCAATTATAAAATGAAGAAAACTGCTTTGAACTATGAAAAAACTGTTGTCTTTACTTATGAATAGTTATTGTCTGTTGTATTAATTTTTTTATTTATTTTCTAAATTGTAAAATTTTACACCTGAAAAAAAAGAAATCCAACTGAAGTATCTAGCAAACTAAATAAAACTGAAGACAACAAAAGATTACTGTTATCTGTGTCTCAATTCCGAAATTTTTCTGCTATCATCTGCAGTTCATAACGTTTTTTTTTCAATTGTTTTCATTTTTCTTTTTCGTTAGGGATTGAAGATATCGTTATCATTTAATATAAAAGTACATATCGTATTATGCATTACATTTTAGTACAGAATATAAACGTTATGATTGTTATAATCTCACAATTTACATTATTTTATAAATGTAAATAAAAAAAATGTTTAATTAATATAATTTTTTTGTTAGATTTTGTTAATATAATTAATACTGTCATCAAATAATTACAAAGAGTTAAAAAACATTTTTTAATATTCAAAACTCATTTCTATTTTATTCTATAATTTTTAAGCCGGTCCTGTGTACTAGTAGCTATAACTACTTTCATAGAATGTTGGCAGTATTGAATATATTCTTTTATACTCGACGGTAATTAATTCTTATGAAACGTTTCCGAAGTCGTGCTTTTGATTGGTTAGAATTCATCAATCTGGCAATCTTATTAGAGCATTTCAAAAACGTTCCACAAGAATTAACTACCATCGAGTGTACATTTAATATTTAACAGTATATTTAATAATGACACGTTAAATAATTAAGGGGATGTCGGCGCAAAAGCTTCGCAAATCCACCACGGAGTATTTTCAAACTTCTAGAAAAACAGAAAGTCGGATCGAATTTTTCTTTCGGTAGAAGGATTCATTAAACTTAACACTAAGGCGCTACAGACTCGATTTTTCATTTGCAAGCTTTATTTAAAAAGTTTAATGTAAAATTAGATTTTAAGGTTGGCGCTGCAATCGCATGAGTACGACGAAGTACGCGTAAACATCTGTTCGTATTTCCAAGATTTTAAAAAAACAAAAAGTCCGATCAAAATTTTCTTTTGGTAGAACGATTCATTATTCTTACAGATTGCTGCAATTTTGTAAATATATCCTATTAAGTGCCCTCTATAACGTGGTAAAATTTTTTACCCCCCAAGCGGTATGATTTTTTAAGATATTGGGTCTTGAAGTTGTGTATTTTAACATGGGAAGCATAGGCTAAGTCTAAATTTAGTGTACAGTTTGTTTAATTACGAAGAAAATAAATCTTACATCTTTTTCAAAAACTAGGTTATGATGTAAAATCATAATACAAATCAAGGAAATAAAAATTTGATAGGGCAAAGGGTGCTTTTTGAAAAGTTACAGCAATCTAAAGTTTCAATTTTATGCTATTAGTATATCTATATATGCGAGCAGTGTTTCTCACTTTTCTAAGTTTTGAGGATATTTGATGCTCTAAACACTTTCTATCAATATTTTGATATACAAAACTAAAAATTCTAGAGTTTTTACACTTGATAACACTGCATAGTATTTAAAAAAATTAATTTTCTAATTCAACCTCGAATTGAGCACCACTGGGCCAAGTGGACTACCTTAACACTACGGCGCTACAGACTTGGTTTTTCATTAGCAAACTTTATTTAAAAAGTTTGATGTAATAGAAAAACAGTGTTTTTTGGGACGACATCCCCTTAAATATCATCACAATTAATTTGTTAATCGCGAGCGAATCGAGCGTTTTGTGCTAGTTAATATTAAATATCATAACAACTTTTTAAATTTCGAAATATTTTTAAAATTTTGACAACTTTAAAAATATTGCACTTCTATTAGTTTTAATTAAAATAACTATTTGTTTTTCTACAAAACAATTAGATTTTTTATGTGGGAAAGATCTGAAATGTACTAGTCTTCGCGGCAAATCTGAACCGTACTAATCTTCGTAGCAAATCTGAACCGTACTACTCTTTGTAGGGACCGACGATATAAGGATAGCCTCCATTTTATAGCTAGCTTAAAATATTCGATTTTTAAAAAATGTCGAAAAATTAGTCACGACGGGTAAAAATGTTAAAAAATAAAATACCGTCACATAAATGTTGACCGGTAAACAAAAAAACTACTTTATTTTCACCCCTTGTGAGTTTTTTCGGCAATTTTAATTTTCGACAACTTTACTTAATGAGATTTGTTTTTTCAGTAATTTTAACATTTAGTATTTTTACTTATCTGCAAAATAAGCTTTTGGTACATTTCTCCCCATCCTACAGTTGAGCACTCTACTTGGTATAGCCGCGCCATAGTCTCGGGTGATATTATCCATCACTTGTTTAGCCTTGCTGTTTGCCGATCCAAGTAGTTGCATTTCTTCCGGTGCCAGCAGGAACATCTCCTTATCATAATCCTTCGTTTTCCAACCGACTCTATTGATCCTTGTACACGCGCTGGTTTTCTGCTCTGATTTTCTTACCTCCATTATTATGGCCTGATTGCGGTTAGTCCTTTGACTGCCTCATTCTACGGCACATGCGTCAAAATCACCTGCGATAATTACTGGGCTTCCTTCTGGTAGCATCCTGCACGAGTCAATTCAGCTGTCGCTCGAACTGTTTGATCGGTGCATTAGGCGAGGTAAAGCAGCTGTATACGTGCTCCTTTTGCACGGACCAATCCTTCACCACGAATCCCTTATTTGGTGCTTGTATAGTGGGGGAAAAAAACTTATGCAGATAGAAACAGTCTGTAAGGTATTTAATACTCCAACACTGTCATGGACGTATGTGACGCACGGATAAAAAATCAGATGCCCGTAAAAAACAATAATATTAATAATGATGATAAAACGTCTTTTCGAATGTCCCAGAATGTTCGTTTTTGTTAATTGTTTGTGCAAGGTCTCTAGATATGCAGTGGAATAAATTGTAGTCAGACAGGTGCTGATTTTAATGCCCCCAAAAATACCAGGGAGCTCTATTAGAATTATCGAGTAGAGATTTTTCCAATATCATTATTTCTTATTCACAGTTTATTTACTATCACAGTCAAGCACTCGTCAAATGCCTTAAGGGTATTTTGTTACAATCGCAAGATCCGTCAGTGAAATATCATCATGTGTACTTGAATTTCTGGAGCACAAATTAACTTCTTAGAAGTCTTTTGTGTCTTACACATTCTTAAATTATCGATTTACGATATTGCCAAATGCCTCGAATATTTCGGTGACTATACGTGAGTTCTCCCACACTTTTGTGCTGTATTGTATAAATACTTGTGTTATTTATGGCAAACCAAAATCGGAGTTAAAAGCATAACGAAGCAGCAGACTCACAGGCGATAGTTTAAGTAGCATGCCAAGTACCTGATGACAGTATGTGCAATATGTTTTGTCTTGATTTATTATATAAGAAAAGTTTGATGTCAAAATGCAGCAATATATAACTTACTACGATCAGCACGAAATAATTCCGATCGACTACGTACAAACCTGTATATTTATGTGTAAAATAACGTATAATTCGAATTTGAAAATTCTACGTGTTCTCTAGTCCATTTTCTACAACGAAATCGACGGGTGCCTACAACAACTAAAAAACGGAGAAGCACGCGATTGTACGAGTATTCACATGAATATACAGGTTTGTACGTAGTCGATCGGAATTATTTCGTGTTGATCGTAGTCGATCGGGGTCGTTCGGGGTGGTTCGGGATCGTTCAGGGTGGATCGGGGTCTATCGGAGTCGATCAGAACTCTTCGGAAGCAATCGGAGTCGATCAGAACTCTTCGAAAGCGATCGGAGTCGATCAGAACTCTTCCGGAGTGCTCGGAGTTGATCAAGCTGCTTCGATATTTACACGGACTGCTCGAACGCTTCCGAAGAAAGTTCGATCGCACCGAAGAACGCTCGATCGGAACAAACGACGCTCGATCGTACCACGAACAATAATAGAGAGCCTGCGTGACGCAAAAGACAACCCGAGCAGCTTCGAGGCTTACTTACAAATGTCGAACCGAGCTGTAAAGGGCGTAATCGCCCGGACCGCATTTGATATTGCAGGTGAGTGAAAGAGAGAGTAAATTCAATCTCCCTCTATTTTTATCAAGCGTATTTTTTCCATTAAAATCGGTTATAGCTAATGTACTAGTAAGTTTAGCTGGCATTCGAAGTGAACTGTGTAATCAGCTGATTATCATTAGCATTTTATCTCATATAAACGCATATTTGTAACTATCAGTTTAAATAGAAATATTAAGCTGATATCACCTTATAATCAGCTGACGTTTTGACACGATTATCAGCTGATTATAAAATAATCAGCTTAAGCTATTCAACTTAAATAATAATTAACTGATTGTCATCTCCTTTTTTTCAGTAGGGTGTAGTGGGAGGGAATGTCCATTCCCTCCCGCTAGCTCGAAATGAACAGCTTGCCATTCACTTTAGATACACGGAAACGGGACTTTTTCATGCACGTGTTAAGAAAAGATACTCATATACGTCTATGATCTGTGATTTAAGTTGCTATAGTACATTATGCAACTGAGGCAAGGGGATTTATCACCTAAGAAAATGATCAAGCTTAGTCCCGTGTTGCATATAGAACTTTATTCACGACTTAACTGTGTAGCCACTTTGTTTTTTTGAAAAGTACCTACACATCCATTATTAATACAAACTAAAATCTTAAAATTAATAGATTTTTCAAGATTTTTAGTTTTTAAAATTATAATATTTTTTTCGAATTTTTGAAACATTTAAAAAGTTTTAAAATTATTAAAAATTGTATTCTCGCATTTACGGGAATAAAGTAATTTTATTCAGCATGCTAATTGTAATTTAGTGTAATCTAGTAATCTTTAGTTGTAATCTAGTGTCATTACAACTTTCACGCCCTTGTATACTTTATTTATTATTACTAAATTACAATTAGTATGCTTAAAAAATAAACTAATTGTAATTGATTAATATTAAATAAAGCATACAGGGATGTGTAAGTTATAATGACAATTTGTTTCTACTAAAGTGATCGACATCAAAGACCATGATGACTCAGTGGTAAACGCTTGCTTAATAATCTTGAGGTTCAGGGTTCAAATCTCCACAAGACTGGATTTCTTTCATTGTTATATTCATGTAAAAATTAATTCTCTAAGCAACTTACAAATTACCAGTATAAAGAAAGACATCTAATAAATATCAGAGCGATAGAGTACGTAGTATAATTATTTTAACTATAACTCTAATTGACTGTTAATAGGGAACAGACATGGTTTTGCTATATACATATAAATACTTATATACAGTAGAAAATAGTATAAGAATACGTTGTGCATCAATTTTTTGCTGATTTAGTACATCTAGGCCCTAATATGATTAATTAAAAATTCATATGTTTAAGTAGTTTTTAAAACGGCAGCTCTCCAATATGGCGGCTCAAAGGATAATGACCAAATCTAACGTCCGGGCATTTGAGTGCATAAATTCAGTCATCATGAATCTATTTTGATTTTGGCGCATTATCTCTCATCTCTATTATGATTTCGGAGAAAACAATAAGGTTATTTTATGTATTAAAATTTACATACGTTTATGCATCTATATATATTTTCATCCTTCGCGCCGCCATATTGATCACGTGAGCTCTCAATCGTTTAAACGTATTATTAGCAAGCTGAATTTCCAAAACAATATTACTTAACAAATATTGCAGTAAAAATCGTAGCTCTTGTACTTTTGTGTAAGATTTATCCTTAACTTTATTTTAAAATAGTATATTGTGTACCAAGGGCATAAAGTGGGCTTTTTTAGGCCGAGTGTGGATTTTGCAGTACGAGTCAAGGCGAGTTAGCCCGAGCCGAAGGCGAGGGCGTTTACGAGCCGCAGACGAGTACTACAAAATCCACGAGGCCAAAAAGCCCACTTAGCCCTTGGTGCACACCATATATTATGTAACGCGCGGACGTATTTTCGCGTTTTTTCGTACGTGTTAAGAGGGACTGATGTGACTATTTTTTGACACGGCAACCGTGCTCTTGTCTTGTTCAAACATTATATAAAATAAATAAATAATGCAAATTTATCAAAATCAACTTTTTTTTTAAATTACCAAAAAGACCAATAAAGACTTTTTAGCGGGCAATAAAGGCCATTATTGCCCGCTGTTTGAATATGCGGGCAATAACGGTTTTTATTGCCCGCTAAAATAACTTTTTTGCCCGCCGGTCAAAAAAAAGTCACTTTAGTCCCTATTAATAGGTACGAAAAACGCGAAAATCGTTCGCGTGTAACATAAAAAGTTTTATAAATCATGTCTGTTCCCGATTGTGTAAACTGTTTGGAAATCGATTAAAATCCATAAGCCTCTTTGAAATTAGTGTACGACACAATGACTAATATCAATACGAAAGATTTAAGGTTATGTTCATTCCAACAAATGCTCAAGAAATGGGAGAAAAAGCGTTTCATCACAAGTTATGACTAGGCTATTTCTCATAGCTATTTCAGTTTCCAGCCCATTTTAAATATTCGAATTTCTATCAGAGACGTAATCGTTTCTTTTGTTTGACAATAAACAGAGAAAAATAACCTCGAAATTTTAGACAAGCTGATTTTAATTTCACTAATTGATAGAACTCCAGCAAAATTTACTACAATACATAATAATCAGGAAGCAAATTTAAATTATGGAAAAATTTGTTAGATTTTAAATAACTGTTTTTAAGTTCCTAAGAAATATCATACTATATTATAAAAAAATTACTGTTACATAGCAAAATTTATGAAATTAAAATGTTAGTATGTAACGTAGTAATTTTTGTTATGTAGTTATTTTGAAGTTTCTATATTCATAAAACAATTTTTATTGATGTATTAATAAAAATTACCTAAATACCTAACAAATTTAGATAATGTAAGTATTTCTCTATTTTCTATGAATTATAGTAAGTTTTGCTAGAATTATAATAATTTTTACTGTAGCATTTCTCTCAGTGTTACTTGTTTCAGATTAATATTGCCTTATTGTATGCATTCTTATCCCCAACATTTTTTCTGCTCATTGGAATAGTTAAACTTTTATTTCTAGTAATACTAGATAAGGCTTGGTATTGCATTTTAAAACCATCTAGATGGTATTTCTAAATTTGGTAACCATTTTACATTCAATGTTATTTAAAAATATTATTTATATTGTATGATTAATTTTTATTTTTAAACGTTGTAAAAACGTTATATAAACGTTTTCAATTTTTCTACCAAAATAATTTTTTCAAATTTTCAGACATTTTTACGTTTTTTAAACGTTTTTAAAACGTTAACTGTTACGGTTATAATAATACTTTAAAGTTTCAAATGTAAATAATTAGAGTTTTTAGAGACGTGTGCATACGAATCTAAAACTACATTCGACTCATTTATAAGAGTCAGGTGCAGACTTTTTTAGTAAAAAAAGTGAAACTTTCTTTTATTCATAAAGGATTTTTTTAGGTTAGCAATTAATGCATACTTTTATAGATTGTGTCATGCGGTGCCTGAAGTCGTAAAATTTTATAAGCAACCTGTTTAATGGCGCACTTCAAAAATCATGATTCTTCCAGTCCTTTGGTAGATAGCCGATTAATCCTGACCCAAATAAACCATTTTTATACGTATAGCAGATGAAATTGTCACTCTTACACTCACTTGGTAAATTCAGTCAGTTTACTGTTCACACATGACTGTTATTTCTTGCGTCTAACCTAATATAAATCCACCAGGAGTCACGTGACTAGCTCTGTGAATTAGACAACCAGTGTTTTTTGATTTTGATATTTTTCATATACCAATCGATAGAAAATTTAATGTTTGTTTCAAACCTCTTTGTTTAAATTTGCTCGTCGTTGATAGCTAAAGCAATCATACACGTTGTCAACTCTTGATCGCCGGCAATATATGTATGATTATTCCTTTAGCTGTTTGGGACCGTATAGATAGCGCTCTGCGCGCAAGGAGTTTTTGTGGTGATCTTATCATTCTTATTAAAGTTTTTTTTTATAAAAACCTAATATTATTTAAACGAGCAAATTACAAGCATTGGTTTGAAATCTGAAAGGTTTCGTAAAAGTCATTATTCGTGAAATGAAACTGAATCAAAAAATTATTTTGCAACCAATTGTTTTGGTAATATTTTGTAAACTAATAGACAAGCAAATTTAAGATAAAGAGATTCGAAACAAGCATTAGATTCTCTATCGATTGGTATATGAAAAGTATTAAAATCGCAGGTGGCGCTGTAGTAGTAAGCTTTACTTAATTTTTCGCGGCTGTATAATTGTTAATATTATAACGTTATAAAGTATCTATTAATAATAATTTCTCGTTTCAAGTAAACCTTACACTTGACTGTTAGTCTTAACTAAAAATTCATATTGTCAGTCAATACACTGTTTTAGTTTTTATCAGTATTGATATCTAACCTCACTTCTTACAATGACTTGCACCTACAAGGATTGCCCTAAACTTGGACCAAGTTTTATCTATTGCTCGTTATGTCAAGCACCCTTCCATGATAGTTGTGCTGCAAAATTTGTCCAATTTTGGGACCATGAAGATCCTGCAAATACCATCATTTGCAGACCGTGTCAATCACGCATGGTTGAATTGAGTATCAATGCCACAAATCAGAGTGCCACTCTTAACGTTAATCCTTCTGCTCAACTGTCTGATCATTCAATGGACACCTCACAGAATAACTCTCAAGAACTTTTTTCACAATTGTCTACACTCCTGGATAACAAACTACAGTCCTCAACTAGACTTCTCGAAGAAAAACTGGATTCGATCAAAACGGCTATATCTAATGATGTTAAATCTCAAATTAGTCTAATGCAAGTTCAAATTGACAAGAATACGACTAACATAAGTAATGTTATGGCTGCAGAACAAGAATGCAAAACTCAGTGTCAGAGTCTTGTGGATGGAGGCTTGGCTAGTTGTGTGTGCTTACCCTCGGATCCGTACTCTCTGCTAAAACAGACTAACACGTATGCAAATGAAATCAGAAATATTGAGGTAAGAAGATGCAACATCTTGTTCTATGGTTTTCCTGATCTGGACACTCCCAGCATCCATGCGCTGTATGATCACGATTTCGAGTTTCTCACTCATTGCCTCAATAATATTGGATTTGGTAATATTAAGGATGTTGATCTGAGGAGAATTGGTAAATTCAATGCCAATAAATCAAGACCACTATGTGTTAAACTGCCCACTCGTAAAGCTATATTTAAGATTATTAACAACGCCAATAAATTACCTACAGGAATCACTATATCCACAGACAAATCAAGACTACAGCAAAACACGTACTTTCAACAGAAACAAACCATGCAAGAACACAACTCGAAATATCCAAATGATCAGTTACACCTCAAATTTATTGACAACATTCCTAACTTGATTGACTCTAACAACGACATAAGGAATCCAAAAAACTCCCTGTTAAAGTTGCAGCATCGAGGAACCAGATAACATCATGTAATGTATCCATATATTATCAGAATGTAAGATCTATCATCGGCAAGTTATCCCTTTTGAAGTGTAGAATTGACCAGCTATCATCTACTCCAAGCATTATTGTATTGTCAGAAACCTGACTTAACTCGAGCATATCCTCTTCTGAACTTGGACTGGTCAACTACAACATCTACCGAACTGACAGAGAGGATACTGGACCATTGCTTAGCAGAGGAGGAGGAGTCCTAGTGGCTGTATCAAAGAATATAAAATCCTTCAGAATTGATATTGGTAATCAGTGTGTGGAACAGGTTTTTGTTGGCTTATGTCTCTGTGATACTGACTTGATCATCTGTGTCGTATACATTCAACCTAACTCGTCTATTGATTGTTTTGATTATCACTCTAATGCCATGTGTGAAGTTAATACGAGGTATCCCAAACATAGGCTTGTTGCAGTGGGTGATTTTAATATCCCTAACGTTCAATGGTCATCAAATCCTCTTCAATACACAACAAATTCTTATTTGTCTCCAAACTTGATATATGGTGCTAGAAAATTGGTGGAGACGTACTCTTTTCTGAACCTTGTACAACAGTACCCTAATCACCCATCGAAAAATTACACGCTGGACCTATTATTTACGGAACATGGAACGATACAAGTCGATGAAGATGTAGATGAACTCCTCCCAACTGACCAACATGATCAAGCATTACTTTTCAACTCTAATTTTAATTATAAGTGTAGCATAGGTTATACTTTAAGAAACTTTTACAAAACAAATTATGATAATGTGAATACTACGCTGTCGTCAGTGAACTGGGATGACTTATTAGCTATAAATGACATTGATTCTAAAGCATTGAAATTTGGTGAAATATTAAGTCAAACTATTGCCAAACATGTCCCTATTAAAAGTTCACGTGTTTGTACTTATCCGGCATGGTATGGTCATGATCTTATTGATCTAATAAAGCGAAAAAAAATTGCTCATGCTACTTATAAAGAAACCCGACTGTCAAAAGAACATGCAATTCAATTTAAGAAATTAAGGGCATTGTGCATTAGACTGTCGCGTAAAAGCTATAAAGAATATTTAGATAATATAGAAAGCAATATTAAAAGTAATTCTAAATCCTTTTGGTCTTGTGTTAATCGTAATAAGTCTAAACATGATCTTCCATTTAGCACTAAATCCAATGGCAACATAGCGAATAACGATGTAGATATTGCAAATCAATTCGCTTGCCTCTTTGGATCCGTTTACTCTAATAATTTCACATCATTTATACCTTCGTATTTTAATAATTCAAGATTGTTTGAGGTTAGTTTCACTAAGACTGAATTGTTAGACGTTGTGAATAAACTAAAAGATACTATGACCTTAGATCCCGATGGAATTCCAGCATTTTTTATTAAGCGTTGCATCCATAGTTTTGTCGATTCACTTCTGTCTCTGTTTAATTGCTCTTTAATTAACGGCATTTTTCCTAAATGTTGGAAACTATCATATGTTAACCCAATCTATAAAAAAGGGGACAGAAATTGATATTTCAAACTATTGACCTATATCCATAATTAGTTGTATACCGAAAATCTTTGATGCCTTAGTTGCGGACAGATTTAGCACTTTCTGAATTGGAAGAATTATTAAGGAGTAACATGGTTTCGTCAAAAATAAATCAACACTATCCAATTTATTAGTCTACACAAATTACATCACTCAAGCGTTCACTGACTCGTCGCAAGTAGACTCTATTTACCTAGATTTCTCCAAAGCATTTGACATGGTTAATCATAGTTTGTTGTTAAGGAAGGCATGGGGTATTGGACTTGATTTGATGGTAGCATATTAAAGTGGCTAGAGTCCTGTCTAACAGGAAGAACTCAAGTTATCAAGGTTAGATCATCACTCTCGTACGAGATACCAATTGTGTCTGGAGTTCCTCAAGACTCCCATCTGGGTCCCATACTCTTTGCCATATTTATCAATGATGTACGCCCATACTTAAAATCTGTCAATTTAGTGATATATGCTGATGACATACAAATGTATAATATTATAAAATCTCCACTTGACTGTGGTAAAATTCAAAACGATTTGGACAATGCCTTTAAATGGTCTACAGAGAATGGCCTGTTTCTTAATGTTAAAAAATGTAATATAATATCGTTTCATACACGAGTACATACCTGTCATTTTAATTATAAGCTCAATAATTGTGATCTCACCAGGGTATCAGAAATATTAGACCTAGGAGTATTACTAGACACAAGCCTGTCATTCGAAAAACATATTGAATATATCGTGAGTAAGGCGGCAAAAATCGTTGGCTTTATATTAAGATTTATAAAGATTTCCATAATGTAACATCAATATTAACATTATACAAAACTCTTGTTCTACCTAATTTTACATATTGTTGTCAGATATGGCGTGCTTTTAAAAATTATCTAATCAAGTATATTGAATCAGTGCAACATCGATTCCTTAGATTCGTAGCAAGAAAAGCAAACATTAATTTCCACATATTCGATCATGATTATTCATTTATAATGAACCAACTTAAGATCAACTCTATTGATTCAGTTTTTGTCTATCGTGATGCTCTACTATCTTTCAGACTCATTAATGTCACTATAAATATTCATGATCTTACTGATATTTTTACACCCAGAATAGTACATTATAATCTGTGTAATCCCCGTCACTATCATGGGGATACTTCTTGTAAGAACTACATCTTCAACTCCACTAAATTGAGACTACCTAGACTCTGGAATTCCATCCCGAATGAATTTAAGAATCTTAATATACTTGCTTTTAAGTCTAAGTGTAAGGAATGGCTCTCAATGTTTTAATGAAATTTTTGTTTATTCTGCTATGTCAATGATCAACTGATACAACTACTGTTATATATGCTATATTTTCCTTTGTAAGCGCTACAGCGACACTCTATAACATTTGTCATTTTTGAGGACAGAATGCCCGTATATTTTTAATAAATAAATAAATAAATAAGTAAAATCAAAAACTCTGTTTGCGTACTTTACCGAGCTCACGTGACTAGATTTCTGTAAAAATTTCACAGAAAAGGTTAGATGTCCTAAACGAAAAAAATATAATGAAGCAAATTTATTTTTTATATTATACGTTAATGACCTAGTGATAGATATGCAAAATGAAATTATATTATCTTACGCAGATGACAGTTATCATTTTATGTGATAACTCGTGGACAGCTGCACAAGAAAGATTAAATGAATATCTTCGTAAGGTGGCAATATGGCTAAACCTAAATAAATTATCGCTCAATGTAAACAAAACCGTATATATTGCATATGGCAATTACTGTGATAGTGTGCCTAGCACCTTAAACATCAAAATTAGTGATAATGTAATAAATATAGTAGACAGTTATAGATATTTAGGATTAATAATGGACTATAACATGAAGTGGGATAAGCACATAAATTATATTATAAAATCAACAAGATATTTAATCTTTATTTTTGCGAAGCTTAAGTTATTGATAGTAAAACGCTAATGTTACTATATTATGCCTTCTTTCAAAGTATTACAAACTATGGTATAATTGCATGGGGTGGGGCTTATAACAATTATTTGAATTTGATTCAAGGTATACAGAAGAAAATACTTCGAATTATAAATAAAAACTGTTATATAACACAGAACCAACCTCTACCTTCCCTGGTAGAAAATGCGCCATAACTTATGGGCGCGAAACCAACTGTTCGGCATATTTCGTGGCCACCCAGTCGCCATATCTTACCCATAATCAGGCGATAATATTTCGTACACTCTATTGGGTTAATTGAACCGTAACCTTCAAATAAACTTTACATTTATGTTACTAAGGTAAAATTATTAACTTATTGGCAAAAGCTATTTACCACAGTCAAGGTCACGCAATCCAAATCACATTTTGAAGCAAGCTCCTATAAGTATCGCGTCGGCTGCGCGCGCAGAGTACACGTATACATACGTATACATGTACATACCTTATAGTACACAACACATACAATACAATTGCGTGTTGTAGAACCGTTAGAGGTTCGAGCTGCTGAGGTAATCTGTTTATTTCATTCGAGAAATAATGTATATTTACTGTACTTACGTGTTGTACAAATAATAATTAAAGAAAGTTTGTCAGTTATATGTAATGTGAATTTGGAAATATACGTGGTGGAGTGAAAAATGAAGCGTAACCGAAAAGATATTTACAACAACAGAATAAAACAGCAAAAGTTAGATGAAGCAGTTCAACAGTTAAGTGACGACCAAAATATTTCAAGAGAGTCAGCAGAATCATCAATAGAAAGTAAATTGAATGAAAATCTAACCGACTGTTCTGGTGTGGATTACTATAACCTCAAATCTGATTGGGGTACGTACAACAGTGTTAATAACAGTTATGACAGTTTTAGTGAATGTTGTGATAGTGATGATAGCTGGTTATTTAGAAGAATTGGATGAAATTGCAGATCTCCAAACAATTTCTTATATTTTATCTTCGAGACTGAATAATTATACCAAAAGAATTATTTATAAAATATTTATTATTATTTTTCATTAGTTCATATTCTCAAGCAGAGTGCAAAATGTTGCTATTTGTAAAAATATTGCATTTTTTGTAAAATGAGATCATAATATAATAAAGAAAGATTAATAAAAATAATATTCTGCATAGACCATATGATCAGCATATTATACCTATAATATGTCGCCAGGTAACAGGGTTTACTGCCATATCGATCGAAATATTATGGCCACGGCCCATAAAATTTGGCATATTATGGGTACGATATGCTGATCGTTTCTACCAGGGTCCCTAGTGGAAAAAAAAATGTAATAACTTGTAATAAAACGTAGAAAAATGTAAGAAAATGTAAGAAACTGTTCACTTTTGTTGGATTTCGGACCTTTTTTCTCATACGTTTTTGTACACTTTCTTACATTTTCAGATTATTTAACTTTTTTTTACATTTTATTACATATGTTATTTTACCGCCTAATATGGTCAATATACTTTTTTAATTATTAATTTTAACAAAATGTAACAATGCATAAGAAATTGTAAGAAAAAGTATAAGGATGTAAGCAGAAGTAAGAAAATAAAAAAGTCGCCATTTTCTTATATAATATTACGCTTACAGACAATTTTTTACATTTTGTTATACTTTTTTACGTATAGTTACATTTGTCGTTTCAAAGAAGAGACCCCCATGAAATCCCGGATCAATGGATTTGTAATAAATGGTAATAAAACGTAACAAAATGTAATAAAATGTAGCAAACTGTAATAAAACGTAAAAAAGGTCCGAAATCCAACAAAAACGTACAAAATGGTACGATTTGTTACATTTTCTTATATTTTATTACACTTTATTACATTTTTTTATTTCCACTAGGGCTATAAGGATTCGAACTAGAGTGTACAGTATATCATTATAACGAGGTAAGAGACAGATATATAAGAAGTACAAATAAGACAAGAAACAAGAATCTACCATTGCCTAAAATTGATAAAATAGTAAGCAAAAAAAGTAGCTATTATGTGGTAGCTAAATGTTCTACCTACTAAAAGAAAAAGAATACCCAGAATCATCGTCAAGAACATTATAACAGATGAACAAGGCAAGAAAGAATTTACTAAAAAGGTTTGTGATATCCTAGTCAACGAGAAAGACATTAAAACTAAGCAATTTAGGAAAGTAAATGAGAATGAAATTGTTATAAACAGTATGGATGAAAAGAGTGTTGAAACAACTTTCAAACTGCTGACTGATAAAATCTCTAACCATTGTAAAACAACCATTGAAAAGGTAGAATCTCCGAAAATGAAAATTGTAGGTGTATAATTATACTAAGATGACCTTAGAATACATTGAAAAAGATCTAAATTTAAGAAATTTCAATGAAACTAATGAAAAATGTAAAGTGCTACATATGAATTATAACAATACAACAAACTTGACTAGTATAATTATAGAAATACCTAGAGAACTGTATAAAATGATCTTAGATAATAAAAAAAGAGTATTTATTGGTTATCAAAGCTGCAAGGTTTGGGACCTAATTAACATCAATGCTATAAATGCGGAAGATTTGGTCACAATGCACAGAAATGCAATAATCCTCTTTGTTGCATAAAGTGTGCAGGCTCTCGCTTAACCCAACAATGTGATAACACAGCAGAGAATATATGTATAAACTGTTTTTACAGTAACACTACATATAAAACTAATCTGGACTTTAAACATATGGCCAATGACACTGAAAAATGTGCAATATTAAAAAAGAAGATAGAAAGATACATCGATATGACTGATTACCCAGTGAGTCCTACTATACCAAGATATGTAGGTAATGTAGGAATCTATAATAAGAGCAATGCAATGACTAACATAGACAACAGACACAGAAGAAGGACAGGGAACTCTTCAAATAACACTGACGTAGCACAAAAACGCCTTTCCAGACAAACAAAACAAAGATCTTCGTAATGGAGCAGCACTTTGACATCGTGGAAGAATTACAAAAAGAAGTGATACAAGAAGAAAAAGTGTTTCCTGATATTAAATCTCTTAATAAAAATATGAGTAGCAATGATAGTATTATACTATATGTTAACGTCAGAAGTCTAAATGCAAATTTTTCTAAGCTAAAAATTTGTATTAGGAGATTAAAGGTTAAACCATATTTAATTGTGTGTTCTGAAACATGGAACTTACTGAATTACAAACTTTATGCGATACAGGGTTACAAAATATATTATAATAATAGTAATAATAATCAAAATGATGGTGAGTTGTATATACAAAAGACTGCGTTACTGAAATTACAGAGACAATTGAGATTGATAAATTGAAGTTTTTAAACACTAGAATAAAATTAAACAATAATAGAAATCTTGAAATATCAGCTCTGTATAGGTGCCATGATCTACCTGCTCTTGAATTTATAACTAAATTAAAAACATATACTAAGAAGAAAAGAAATGTTAAAAACCACCTGATTATTGGTGATTTTAATATCAATATTATGAAAGAAGATATTGTTAGCCAAGAATTACTAAACAATATGATCGGAGAAGGTTTCTTTCCTGGCTTTATGCATACAACTAGACCTAACGATTCTGGCACCAATGGAACATGCATTGATAATATTTATATAAAATCACAGTCTATCAGCACAAATACTTTTAAAATATCCACCCCTTTTACAGATCATTATCCACTATTTTTGAGAATGGAAAAACCACCAAATATAAAAAATAAGGCTGTACAACATCAATATGATTATACTAAATTATATATAATAGCAACCAAGAAAGACTGGAATATAATAGAATCAATGCATGATCCTGATGAAGCTACAAACTATCTTATAAAGGAGATACAAGATTGCCTAATCAAATCAAAAAAAGTAATAAAAACAAAGAATCATGGAAAAAATCCAAGAAAGGATTGGATTTCTAAGGCAATAATTATATCATGTGAAAAAAATAACAATTATATTTTAAAATGAAAAAGGAACCAAATAATGATAAACTAAAACTAGAATATAAAAACTATATAAAGTATCTTGACAAAGTGATTAATGAGGCAAAAATGAATTATGAAAAAAAAACTAATTAAGAAGAATATGAGCAATTCAAAAGAACTATGGAAATACATAAAAAATAAAATGCGAAATAATTTGCTAACTGAAAATACTATAAGTAAAATTGAAATTAGTAATAATAACATAATAGAAAACCCAGTTCAAATTGCTAATAATATGAATTCCTATTTTTGTAAAATTGGACAAAACTTAAGTGATAAAATAATAAACCCACAGGGTAAACAGTTAAAGTTGCCACCTATTAACACACACTCTATATTTATGGAACCGACTAATAACTTAGAGATACTCCAAATAATTGAAAATATGAAATTGAAGAATGGAGGGGTTGATAATATCACAACCAAATCCCTGAAAACAATATCATATATAATTGTTAATGCACTTTCTCATATTATTAACTTTTGCCCTGGAAAATCTGTATGGCCTTTGGCCCTAAAACAGCAGAAGTGATTCCAATATATAAATCTGGCGCTAAAACTAAAGTATCAAATTATAGACCGATATCGTTAATATCTAATCCTGCTAAAATTTTTGAGAAAATTATATATTCAAGACTACACTCATTCCTTGATAAATATAAAATATTAGCACAGAATCAATTTGGTTTCATGAAAAATAAAGGCACAAAAGATGCGCTTAGCTTTATAACGAATCTATTATATAGCAAGTTAGATAAAAGTAAACCGATAGCCATTACTTTCCTTGATCTGGCAAAAGCTTTTGACACTGTTAATCATTCAATTTTGCTAGATAAATTGTATAATTATGGTGTCGGAGGGGAAGCTCATAAACTAATATCAAGCTACCTAAATAATCGAAGGCAAAAAGTAAGGATTGGAACGACTGAAAGTTGTTATGAAAGTATAACTATGGGTGTACCTCAAGGCACTATTTTGGGACCACTCCTGTTCATTATCTATGTAAATGACTTGTTAACTGATCGGAATGAAAATACTATCTCATATGGATGATACAGCTATTATTGCAACTGATGACATTTGGGAGAAGGTTGAAAGTAAAATGATCCTTTAAAATTATCCTTGAATGTAACAAAAACTGTGTATATAACTTTTGGTAATTATAAAGATAGTGTTCCAGTGGATCTGGACATTTATATACAGGGTAATAGATTAAGCAGGGTTGAATCGTGTAAATATCTGGGTATTATATTTGACTATAATTTAAAATAGGATAAACATATTGAGTATATAATAAAGAAAACCAAATATATAATATATATAATGTATAAAATGTCGAAATATATGCAAACAGATACACTCAAAATGATATATTATGCATTCTTCAATAGCATTATAAGCTATGGAAACATAGCATGGGGTGGTGCTTATAAAAATAAGCTCGACCTACTACAAAGGGCACAGAAAAGTATTTTAAAACTTGTAAACAAGAATAAATTCGATGAAGAAAGTCCTTTGAATATGAAACAAATTTTTGCATATGAGTGCGTAATATACCACTATATTGATCTCCAGAAATTATATGTAATGTCCAGCAGTGTAACTAGAAACAAACTTATAATACCGCCTAAGAGCTCTAAAGCAGTTAGTAATAAAAATAACTACATAAGAGCGATACAAGTATACAATTGTCTTCCAAAGAACAAAATTAATCTTAAAGTCTTAGATATTAGCAAAAAATATAATAAGAACAAAATCAAAAAATGGATTAAGAAAAATATATTATAAAATGAATAGTATATTACAAGCAATATTTTAATAACATAATTAGAATCTGTTATGGTTTTGGGTTTTGTTAAAATTGTTTGATTCTGTTCAAGATTTTCTGAAGATCTTGGAATCTAGTTTTAAGCAGTTCTTAAGTAGTTCTAAGTAGTATGTATCATACTGGACCTATGTACAGGTAGCTGTTTCCTACCTCTATAGGATGTTTTGGCTGCCTCGGACATATCAAGTATGTCCGGAGGTTAGCAAACATGTATTACATGTATAACTTATATATTACTTGTATTACTCTGGTAAAATAAATAAAGTACAAAATAAAGTGGCTGTGAGTGTATTTAACACTCTACCGAATGATCTCAAAGACCTATCAATAAGTAAAGTCTCTATTAAAAGAAAACTCAAGATGTTTATACCCTAGCGGAAATAATAAATGTGAAAAATTGTGATAAATTGTGTGCAAAAGTGAAACATTGTAACGTAAATGTGTACAATTGTGAAAAACTAAAAAAAAGCATTAAGTTTTGGAACAATAAGAAAAATTAATTTACAGAATATATTACACTTTATTTCACATTGTTGCACATTTATAAAAACATTTTTCACGATTTTTCACGGTTCCTCACAAATATTTGGCACACTAATTAATTGAAAATAAAAAAAAAGTAACCTAAGGTAGGTAAGGTAGGATCGAACCCAGGTCTTCAGTGTGCCAGTCAAACGTCTAACCACCTGAGCTAATATCTTATATGCTTCTAAGATATATTTCTTTCTTATAAGGAGCACTTTATATACTGTCTGAAAATGGGTTAAAAGGCAATATTTTGTTGGAAATAAACAAAACCACATCCTAGAGTAACCACCGGCACATAAAAAACTCATTTTAAAGTAGAGTTGTGTCGTTATGTCGGAAACAATCTCGAAAAAAGCAGACTTGTGACAAATATGAAATAATGTGCATGATTGTGAGGAAATGTGAAATACTGTGCATAAGTGTTACATGAAAAGGCACTTTTTTGCTAAAAAAATAAATGTGTAAAAGCGTGAAACAATGTGAAAAACTGTGAAAAATAGTGAAAAATTATGACAATTTTCTTATTAGCGATGTTCCAAATATTGATATAAAATTTTGATTTTTCACATTCTTTCACGTTTCCTTACAATTTTTCACAGTTTTTCACATTTTTCATTTCCAGTAGGGTAGGAAAGAATTATTTTGGATGTTATATATTTTAATATTGTTAACTTTTTTTTATGGAAAAGTATAAGGGCATGATAGCGTTGATTCCGTTATCATGGCTCTATGGTGTAGTTTTAAGTTTATTAATATTAATGTTTATGTATGTCATCTCTATGTACAGGCAACTGTGTTTGCCTCTATAGGATGCCTTTTAAAGGCATATGTATATGGTATTTAAATAAATAAATAAATAAATAAATATAACAGCCAACATCTTTCAAAATAAATTTTTCTTTTAAGAAAGATTAGGTGAATAGCTTTTAAGTAGATAGTCAGGTAAAAGAGCAACAATAATGATATAAATACATTTAGAAATTGACCTCAATCCACACCGTTGGCAAATCCTATACTTTGTATACTTTGCTTACCTATGCAGTGCTATTGTGCCCTTGATGAGAAAATAAAATCAATATGCTTAGCTTCAATAAGCATCACTAGGATGAAATATATACAAATGTTGACTAGATACAAAATAGTAAGTAGCAAAAGAACAGTTTAAAAAACTTGCCTACAAAAAACAAAACAAAACATTAAAATAGAGGCTCAGTGTAAATATATAGCAAAATCTATGCTAATCAATTGAATTGCATATAAGTCACTGTTATGTATACAGTAATGACACAAAATTAATTAATGTTACTTAAGGAGGTTAAGTTACCTAATGTAAAATGCAGGGAATAAACTGAAACTAAGAAATAGAATGTTATGTACCTGGTGCAGAAAGTGTTTTGGCTAAACAAGCAGTTTGCGGACCGAGCTGAAGGTGAAATCTATAAACTTGTTTCATTATGACTTTTTCTGCAGCTGTAAATACGATATATTATGTTCTTCTAGCTAAAATCAAGCAACGAAGGTGCATTTTTGAGGTTAGAAGAACGTTATTATGTTTGTTTAAAGTATCTGTTACATTTCTTGTTATTTTTGATATTTGTTATAGCACATATTTTGACAATATTCGCAGAAAACACCCAATTCACATAGAGTGCAATATCATAAAAATGCAAAAAGGGGAATGAAAAACTATAACTTGTTATTCAATACCTTAGGAAGCTGTCTGCTAAATTTCAGCTTGTGTTGTTATATAAATTTTCGAGTAATTAATATGAATATAAACAAAACATGAAGCTTGTAGAATAGAATACACAAGGTGCAAAGTAGGAGGGAAGCTGTTGCGCAGTACAGTAGGATGCCCTAATCCTTATCTTGCCAGATGACACCACTATGCCTTCTTAATACATAAGTTTTAATTAACATTTTTTATAATCAGTTTTAAGCCTTATTTATAAGTCATCAATTGGTTTTGCCAGTAAACAACTATCATTATCTCTGAGAGTATGTAAATAGCATTGTTAAAATACAATATTATGTAATTTTGCTGATTGGTCAAATTCTTAGTATTAATTAAATAATTATTTTTTTTTACCTCTGAAAGGTATAAGTGTACACATATATACTATACACTACTATTTCTGGGGAATACTGTAACACCAAAACTGTGAAATGAGGCTGTTGAGTTTAAATTTTTTAATAATTAAAAACTTCAAAACTAACCAAATTCAATTATACACAGTGTTGCAATAATTACAGGATATTTGAAACCACAAAATACATAATAAATCATATGATTTTATCATACCTTAAAAACTTGTGTTTGTGTATGCATTGCATATTTTTAACAGGGATAGTTTTCATAACATTAAAACTTAGGATACCGCAAATATACTGGAAAGAAAAATTCGAGACAAATAAACATCATATTTAACAACTTCAAAAATTCAAGATAACCAATTAAAAATGATTATTTAAAAAATAAAATCGAAAGACATTTAAAAAGCTTTTACAGTATATAATGTTGGTATTATTTTACTCATAGTTTTGTATTTTCATTAAATTAAATTTCAACACACCAAATGTACTATATGTAACCTAAAAGCATATTTTTAAATAAACAGTGACCATCCTGGTTAAGGTAATAAGTAAAATGTTATAGGCTGATACAACAGCATATTTGTATGATTTTTTTGACCTTTTGTTTTATATAATATTAATTAATCATGGGTTTGAAATAACTAAATATTAGAAGTATGAAACTTATTACCTTTACAAAATTTTTATATTAATTTCCAGTAGGTAGATTTACCTAAAGCCAGACATAATCAATCAAAAAATCATTTTTCTTGACTTCATTAAAGCATAATAAATTAAATAATGCCATTGTTTATAGTTATAAATCATGCACTACACTAGCAGCATACACACAGTGCACAAGTTTAAATGAGCTACTTCCTTACACATTCTTATCATCTTAACGGCTTTAACTTTAAGGGTAATATATCGGATTACAAATTACTACTACAGGGAGGCAGATTAAGAATAATTGCTACATGTGTACGCTTAAAGGAATTTTTTGAAAATTCGGTTTGTCAGATACATTTAAATAATTATATCAAGTACTACCTACTATACTGTTTCGAGATTTAGATTTAGTTTTTTCAGACTATATATATATATATATATATATATATATATATATATATATTCTCCATTTCTAAAAGGGAGATTGCGATAGTATCGAATTGAAGCTCTTACAGAGCCAAGTCAGACCGTTATCAAAAAATGTTATTGGTGGGTACAGTGGAAATAGGGAGCAACTTCAGAGAGTTCAACAACAAGAAAATCTACGCGCGCTAGGCCAATTTCTAGTATATATATATATACATATATATAATACACAGACTGCACCAGGGGCCGTATCAGAGATTAGTAGAGAGATTGCCAATGCCGTGTTAAAAATGCGTGCTGAGTTCGACCATGACGCCACTTGCGGCCTGCGATCGAACTATACGCATCTAGAAAAGGAGCGTAGGGGAAGTATGCGCATCCAGCGGCAGTAGAGGAGAAGGGAGTGGCGCTATATATTCTTAGCTCCACCGCGTCTGACACGGCGGCGGAAAAATGACAAACGCCGACTGTCTAATTTGCGCATCTACACCTCGCGGTAGTTTCTACAAATGCCAAATAACTATTCAGGCATATTACTGAACTTTGAAGAATGTTTAAACTACAAAATAAGTATAAAAAATATGAATCCAGAATTTTCGAAAATTCATTTTTAAAACTCTAATTTTTTAGACGGATTATGGTTAAACCGATACAAACAAATCAAGCTTAAGCTTAAATAAAATTAAATTAAACCAATAAACCATCTTAGCCTTCCGATAAACATATGCTACTTTCAGTTTCTACTCATCAACGA
>JAZHPH010000153.1:0-69807 GCA_037356405.1 Nasonia oneida
CTCGAAGAATAATGATGAAAAAAATCTGAAAAAATTTAGGGATACGCGTGGATACCTAAGGAACATATTCCCAGAGTTATCCCGATATTTATTTTTTGACCGCTCGATTTCACAGAGAACCACCCATATATATATGCATACACGAACATCAGAATCGCGATGTATACAATCACAAAACCCTGCAAATAAAGAGTTGTTTCCTTTTTTGTGCTAAAACACGCGCGTTCATGCGTAAATGTGGGTTGTATGACGTATTTATTATACAGTTTATATAATCAAACATATATTTACCATCAGCATTGTAAAAAACATAAAATTACAAAGTTTTATAACTGTATAGAATGAGAACAAATCCTACGGAGCCATAAAAGACAAAATTTTGGCGATTCTACACGTTTTTCCCGATTTTCTGGATGAAAAAAAAATCCTACAAAACTTTAAGGGGCATATTTGAATTCAGCGGGAAAAAAAAAGTAAAAATATCGTTTACAAACATTAAATAAAAAAAAATTTCATTGATCTACAGTGATTTTTGTGATTTTTTGCGAAAACCGTCAACTTTAACGAGTTATCCTGGACCATACAGTAAACATCAACATTTCTGGTCATTTTTCTGTGATTTCTGATAATTCGAACATCATCTTCCAAAAATTTCATGTTGACTTATTTGATTTTGAAACAGGAAAAGTCGAAATATCCCATAGTGCGACGCTGTGGACGGAATTAAAAAAGAAGCTGACGAGAAAAAAGACGGTGCGGTAGAAGAAGCGTACGTAGATGCACCATCAACATCAATACGCGTCAAATAATCACAGATATTAGAGGATTAAAAGCCGATTCAATAGGAGTTTACGCTGCTAATCACGTTCCGAAATTCCTATCCACACCGACAGCTATTGTAACGAATCTCGACACGTCCGATCAACCAGGATCACACTGGGTTGCCATCTTCATAGATAAAAATGGATACGGAATTTACTTTGACAGCTATTGAGTTGCACCCGTATCAAAGCATCATCTTGATCGACTCGGAAAAAACTGCACGCGATTCGACTGGAATAAAAAACAAGTGCAGAGCGTCGACTCTAAAGTATGTGGCGAGCACTGCATTATGTTTCTGTATCATATGTGTAGTGGCATTTCTCTGCGAAAATATCTGCTTTTTTTCATCAGACTTTGTCAAGAATGACGCATTAGCCGTTAATTTTTATCGAAGGCTCATGAGAAGAATGCAAAATAAAACAATGCGTCATCGAGTCAACGCATTCCCACGCACGAGTTCTACAGGACGGGGTTACTGTAATCAGATCTGCACAGCCAAGACCGGATGTTTGTTATCTAAGCAGTTTATACAAACGTACTAGGTGTGACAGTTGCGTTAAACAAAACAACTTCTATCGATATCAAACGTGTCTCGTTTCACTATGGAATGTAAATACTGTAACGGCCGTTTCTAGAAGGAACTGCGACTCGTTGACGCTCGCTCTTTGTCGTCCCATTCTTTATAAAGGTGTCGTGGTGCAGTCACCAGCCATCAGTCGTAAGAACACTCTCGTCAAGTAGACCTCGTGTGTAAAAAATTTTTGCAATGGATTCAGCAGCACCACCACCACCAAGTGCCGAGTCTTGGAAAAATAAGCCGATCACCTACAACTTGTTGTACTCGACGACGTACGCGCTCAACAAATCAAACTGCAAGCGTGCAACCATAGGCCTGGAGTATTACGGTGATTACTATAGATCAGTGTTTAAAATTTGTGCCAATGGATCGCCAGCGAAGTATGTGACACTCGACACACACAGCTGGGAAGTGATCAAAGATCAGATGGAGGCTATGGATGCATATCTGAATCACTCCTTCACGTTCTACCAGGATTTTGGAAATCCTAGCAAGATCCTCCTTCCAAATCACGATATCACATTCACAAATAGCTTCGGAGCAAGGGTGATCGGCATCGACGAGAAGCCAACACCAACATCAGCACCTACAGCAGAAATGACAACCCACAACGGTCAGCAGTTCATCAGCAGTGTCGGCGGCGGCGGCGGCCATGACGAGGAAACACAACAGCATCCACCTGCACAGTCTGCGTGCAAGATGCAGAAAAAGTACGAGAGTCCGCCTAGTGTAATTATGCATCAACAAACGTTCGCTGGCAGGTAAAAGAGTGCATCGATTTGCGTTTTAAACAGCTCGAGGAGCTTTCGGGATTAGTTAATCGCGGCGTGGACACAATTTTAGATTATATAAAAGACGCTTTGAAAAGAGAAGAGGCTGAACTATGTCGTGAAATTCTGAAAAATGTAAACTCGTTCAATCAATATTACGCCCTTCATAAATATAAAATCGACGAAATTGTTAAGACAAACTTAAATTTCGCCACTGTAAGCATCGACGTTTTAGATGTAGTTTTAATAGAAATCTATGCGTTTGGCTTAGCCAGAATCGCAAAAGATGTGTACGACGTTATGTTTCCGCTATAACTTTTTTTATTCATCTCCTATCGTTAGTTTCTAAGCTGTAAATATGCTTTATTGTTCTACGCGCGCGCACACACGCGCATAAATATAGCATGTATTCAATTTTTGCTGTTTTATTAAATAAATATAAGATTGTATCAAAAAAAAAAAATTTCTCTATTTTAATGTATACAAATCCCATCAATAAACCCCAAAGCTGAAATTTAGAGTAGGCTTTGCGGCACCGTGTAGTAGGAAATCATACATGTTACATGTTATTACAGCGCAGAAAGGATCAGGAGAGGGGGGCTACGGGCTGGTATATATTGCAATGTTATATTTAAAATTTACGGAATAAAGTGAATAGACGGAGGTTTTAATGCACTCGACGCATGCGCACAACCTACATGGAATAAGGCATCAGCCAGAGATTTCGGGCTATCGTTTACTGTTGAACTCAAGTCAGCTCTTTTGTGAATCTTAAAACTCCCTTAATAAGTAGCAAAATGCTTTATACAGTGTTTTATTTAAATAGGAACTTGTTACAGCGCGAGTCCTCCTCAAACAGACTTTTTTCCCATCGAGCGCATGGACCGGATAAAGACGACACTATTAGCTTTATTTAATAATGTACCTCGAGACCATTTGATATCCACTATAGCAATATTCTTAACTAATAATAGTAGTATCAAAATGTTTTTTCTAATTAATCGCAGTAGGCCTGATAATAATTACGACACTTCTAGCTGTAATTAAAAAGGTACCTTAGAACCGGATAATGACGACAGTAGCAGAGGGACGTTCCAGTCAGACAGGGGGCGTCGCCTACTGGCGCTAGCGCCAGGGGGATGCTATAACCGAGGTGTGGAGGGGACGGCTGGCTGGGGGGACTTTATAGCTGACTGGCGCTCGCGGGCCTCGGGGGCTTAAATGGAGGGGGTAGTTGGGTGGCTCGCGGCTGACGTTCCCTGAGGAGGGGTTGGTTGGGTGGCTCGCGGATGCCGCGGCCTGAGGAGGGGCTGGTCGGTTGGATTGCAGCTATCGTTGCGTGTGGAGATGGTAGCTGGGTGACTCGCGGATGAGGAGAGGGTGGTTCAGTGGGCCGCGGATGACGCGGCATGAAGTGGGGGTGGCTCGCGGATGACACTGTGTGAGGAGGGGCTGGTCGGGTGTCTCTCTGTTGACATTCGAGGCTGTGTATGTTTATTTAGAATAATAATTTTTATATAAATAATTGTTTAAATTAATAATTATGAAATGAATAATGGTGATTTTGGCGTGGTGAATGTGGGAGTGTACAGCGGCTATGAGAGCCGCAGAGACGATATAAGATCTTATTATTAATAAATAATACTTTGTTGAATAATAACTGAATAAATAACTATAATGAGTGTCGCACGCTCTCTACACGCATATAAATGGCGTGTGGCATATGGGAGTGAGTACACGATTTCGTGTCTGTATATTTAAATAAATAAATATCGTGTGTATGTTTATTTAAATGTAAGTGGTTTACTGTAGCTGCAGGGTTACGTGAGGCCTGTATCGGAGGATAGGGTTGGAGAAAGTGCGTGTGGAGAGTCGGTGAAGTGGCATCTGGCATCAGGTGTCTCGGCGGATCCTTGAAGCGCACGTGCGGCAACCTAGTACGTACTCAAGTAGCTGTTTTTTTCTAGCGCACGTGTGCGTGCGCAGCGCTGAGAGAGTATATGCTTTTGACGGTCGGGTCCGTGTTGGGACTCTTGAGGTCTGGAAAAACTCGGACTTTACGAGCGCGGGTGAAAAACATTTTTGAAAACCAGGGAAGCTGATGTCAATAAATTTGGTTTTTTATGAGCCGGTTATTCGTTTAAAACAGGATGTATAAAATATCTGATTCGAGGGTGGAGGAAATGTCTGAGAGAGTCTTTCCTCTCGCAGTTGCGAGCTGTCCCTATGTTATTAAAGTAAAATATTATAGAGAGTAGTATGTTTTAACGTCTTACGACTAAAAGGAGAGGTATAAAAATAAATAGAAAATTTTTTTAAGATGTAAATATACGTATATTGCGGAATTCAATAGATATTTACATTTTTTTTCGGTATTAACATAATTTTTGTTTTTTACGAACGAGACGGTACAGTATTTTCATCGCAACTATGTTAAAAAAATATTATAGAGAGTAGTATGTTTTAGAACTATCAAAATTTTACTGACAAATTATCAACGTTAATGCTTAATAGTGACATAGCAATATATGCCGACAAATTATAGAAAATAAGGCTTTAGATCATGTAATGTAAAATAAACACTGACAAATTATTAAAAACATTAATGCTTAAATCATAATACAAGCCGTAAATTTCGTCGTGTAAAATATTAGATAAAATAGTCGATAGTTCGGCAAACGTAATATCGAAATATTGCTGTATGAAAAATAGGAAATCGTTGTTAAATTTACTTAGTATGTAATGCCCCACGTTTATACTCTTAAATTATATATTTGTACATCCTGCGAACCGGCAACCGTGTGAGCACGTAGAGAGTGCATACGGATCACAGGTGCATCCGACTGCGACATTACACAACTGAGCTACGAAAATCGGAGCGAGTGCTCTGACCTCTGTGTCAGCACTCCTCGTGTGCGTGAAAGACGACTACAAGGCGTACGCGTCGATCCTTTGTGGCAAATGCTGATTGGACTACCACGATCTTTTTCATCTAAATTTCATAACTGCGTGAATCGGTTCCGAGACTCTAAAAACCCCGGAGCAAATCCACGCAGCGCCTTTTTGCGTAGTGACTTTCTCACTGGCGACTATAACTGATTCTAAGGTGAAGCGGCGGTGTTTGCTAGTGTTAGTGTTTGGAGCGTGCTAAATCCGTCCCATGGCATAGCATACACCGGAGAGCCCTTTGAATACAGATCAGAGCCACAGAGAGAAGTACAAGCTAAGGTCCGTCGAGTGGAATCTCCGGCGTTAGCAAGAGCAGTTGACCATCCCTATTTTAAATTGCCACGTGAACGCGTGTAGATAATACAGTCAGCATCTGCCACAAAGGGTGATTAGAACCATCTAGAGTGCGCAGGATATTAATAATAGTAAGTTGTTAAGATAAATCATAAGTACTTTACAATTAATAAATAAATAAGACTAAACTTACTAAATACAACTGTAAAACGACAACATCCTAAGCTAAATATAGCAAATCTCCGTCAACTCTGTAAACTGAACGTCTGTGAAGTGCTCTAGGCCAATAAAAACATAACAATCAATATAAATAAAACCCTTGTGTGTTAAATTGATAATAATAACTAAACCTCAATCAGAACAAATAAATTCGAATCAGCTTCGCAGTCACGACGTGCAGGTAAGAGTACTTTACTTGTGGACTAACCATCAGCATCCACACACGAAACGAGTTGAGCGGACATAACGTAGAGTCCGCAGGACACCGAAGTGTCACAAGCGACTTGCCTGCTACGACAGTAAGTACTACGGACACTCACACGTCCGCCAAACGGATTCTAGGACAGAATACCGTCCGCACGCAAATACGCGTCCGCGCCGACTAGCAGCGCGGGATATCCTCAATTCCACAGTCCGCGTAACTTTAGTAACAGAACAGACTCTCGAGCCGAAGGCTAGTTCTCGCAAATAAATAATTATTTGTAAGACTCGCGCAGCCCGTCCTACTATCTAGTACGGTCTTTACAAGTACATTATTTTTCAAATGAACAGCGTTTTCTTTAAGAATGCTACGCACTATCTCTTCTCTATTATTCTCATTAAAAGTTGTCGCAGGGACGAGTTGTTTCAACTCTTCAACTATAAAATGTTTACACTGGTTTACAATGACTTCGATGCGTTGGAGACGTCTAAATCGTTCCTCGACACAGACAGCGGCTTTCTGAAGTCCTCGAAAAGTACGATACTGCATGACTAGCGCCGGAGAGTAATTTTCGGATGGCAATGTCGGCTACATGCTGTTTAGCCGGATGACCTCCCCCCATGCACAGAGGCCCTTTAGAGGCTTTGCGGAAAATGTGCTATCGGCGATTTTTTTAGGAGATGGGAAAAGTGGGAAAAGCTGCTGTAGGGATAGCGAACTGGAAGGAAGAGAACAAGAGGGTCATTCTGCTTTTCCTCGCTGGAGAAGTCGAACCGAGTTAAGTTCAACTTTTGTGATAGCCGAAAGCTCAGATTTTACTTTAAATACATTTACTGCGTGTGTGCTTGTGTCTCTGTGCTATGGGCTTACCAGAGTTCTACACTCTACCTGAAGCTGCTGTACCTGTAGCTGAACCTGCACTCCCCGTATCTACCGTATCCGCTCCAGATTTTGAGTGGAGGCGAACGCTGCTCTCAACGAGGCCATCGAGTATTTCGAGGAGTTATTGGAAGAAGGAAGGCCTCTGTGGGATTAACATTTAAAACTATAAAAGTGTAATCCAGCAAGTGTGTGTGTGCTACGTTCTCTATAAGTTGAGAAAAAAGTTCAAATATCTGACAGTGTTTGTGAGATAATAAGTTAAAATAAAAACAATGCATCGTGAGAGAAAATTCCGTAGCGTATACGCGCGCGCGGCGGCTTACGCGCGTCTTAAAGAATCCAGAGTGCGCGAGTGATATTCGGTATCGTATATACGCACGATACCGTTCATCAGCCCGTCGAAGGTACGTAAAACCTTTATAAGGTTAATTTTGACGCTTACACCATGCCTGTTGGGGGCATTATATCATTTCGTGTTATGAGAAAGCGAGGTGGCAGTAACCCTTGCCTGCAAGACCTTGCTCGCTCAGGGAGAGCCATACATATAATTACTACAGAATTAGCTGAAATTTTTGACAACGTCGCGCAGAGTCAACGGAGTTTCAACGTTGACGAAACTTTTTGAATAACCGCGACAATTTTTAAACCCATAGTAGGTAAGGGGAAAATGTCCGCAAAAACGTTAAAAGTGATAAATCAAAAATCGGTTTTTGTTATTAAAAATGATGATGCGTTATGTTTACCCCGGGCGTTAATCTTCGGCGAAGTTAACGTGCTTAAAAACGCTACCCCTGAGTGACTGAGCGAGTGGAAGTCGATAAAAGTGGGGGCAATGCAGGTCGAGTGCGTGTGTCGTTTATTAGAAGAGGCCGGAGTTACCGTGGATAGTGAGGTAGGATGCGGTCGCGCGAAATTACTTAAATTCCAGCGGCACTACGCAAATCGTGGCATTTGCATCCGCGTTTTTAATTGTAACACCTTTGTATAATACTTTTATGAATATTGCGTATCATCCCGAAGATGAAGGTCATTACAATCTAATTTTAAATCTATTAGGGGTTAAACCTAGGATGTATTTTTGCGTGAAATGCAATAAATCCTATAGACGCGTCAATAACCACAAATGTAATAATATATTTAGTCATTGTTACGGCGCGGGGGTATGTAGAAGTACGGGCGCGTCAAAACATTGCGCAGAGTGTAGAAGGCGTTTTGTAAGCGAGGAGTGCTACGTGCGCCATAAAGCAACGGGTTCGGCTTCGAGAAATTTGAATTTAAAGTCGGGTGAAGTAGTCGGGAAAAAAAGTATCTGCGATTATATTAAATACTGCGATGCGTGTAATAAACTCTACAATATTGATAAAAGTAAAAACCATCAATGTGGTAAATCATATTGTAGAGTTTGTAAAAATACGCATAGTAGTAACGAGCAGTGTTGCATGCAGCCTGTGAAACTGAGTAAAAATACCAAAATCGATCAGCCGTTAACGCAATTTATTTTTTATGATTTAGAAACCCGTCAAGATACGATGCTTGACGCCTTTACCGCGATACATACCCCCAATCTATGCGTAGCGCAAATCTGCTGCGACGACTGCGCCGCTAACACAAGTTTACGCGACCTGTGTACGTTCTGTGGGGTGCGCGAGCACATATTCGAGGGCGATGATTGCGTAAAGCAATTTTTAGATTTAGATATGAAGCTGCGGAAACAAAGCTTTCAAAGCTATATTTGTATCGCGCACAACGCTAAGGGCTTTGACGCGCAATTTATTCTAAAGCAGATTGTCGATCACCGTTACGAGATCGAGCCGAAGGTTATTATGAACGGTCGTAACATTTTAAAATTACAAGCCGGTGTAACGCGTTTTATCGATAGTCTAAACTATCTCCCTATGAAACTTGCTGACCTCCCTTAAGCTTTTGGTCTCCCTGAAGGTAGCGTAAAGGGATATTTAATACCGTACGATTATAAAAAATAAATTTTTTTATTTTTAGATGTAATTTGTCAACGTGACCTTTGGGGGACCACATGAGATGTATGCTGCGTCGACACTAGTTGTAACTTTACAGGGTGTCATTACTTTCCCGCGTATATGAACTCGTTGGAAGGTCTGGCGTGGCATAGGATCATTAATATGCTGATAAATTTTAAGAAAACTGGCGATTATAACACTTTTCTGTTTTTATTTTAAACACATCCAGAGTTATGTGAAGCGAATTAATTTAAAACTAACGGAACATTTGAAAGGGCGGTTTTACAAAAGTATTTGTCTAGTGTGCGGTAAGATCAGATGTACCAGAAGTAATTCTGTGCGCCCCTCGAGGGTAAACTACTGTATAGACTGTATAAGCATCGTGGACGCGCCTATAAGATTAGTATTGGAAATGATCAAAACTAGCGATATTGAATACATACAATTTGGAGGAGCGAATCGTAAGGACGGGCGTAAGCGTTTGAGTTTTAAAACCGGTGATAGTCGTTGCCCGATTCATTATGATGTGAAAAAATTAGGTATCGCTGTCATCATTGTACTGTAACGGTTCAACTTTCCTCAGGAGACTGGATAGTCAGTCGGTTCCAGGATCTGGATAGGGGAAAGGGACAAAAAAAGAGTCTATTTTTCTATTTTTAATAATAACAAATATATTTCTTAAGTACAGAATAGCAATTTGGAATCAGTTGTTAAATCCCGGCTGAAATAAAAATCAATTATACGTCTTGTTAAAAATATTTCGCCTTTACAAATATAATTGTTTAAACTAACGCGATTGACAATTTATAAGAATATCTACGCAATTTCGTTACAAGAATGATTCGGTGTTTGCGGCTACGGTGTTTCGGTACGGTGGTGGTATGACGGATCGGTGGCGGGTTTTGAGGTTAGGAATTCATTCGGTACGGTGGAGTCATGTGCGCCCGGCTACACCGATCCGAATGTGTCGCGCAACAACGATCTCGACCATTCTGTGTGAGCACAGTAACGGCCGGGATAGTGCAACGGGGTTTTGAGGTTATCCTCCGGATTTGTGGAGTTGTGTGCGCACGGCTTCACAAATCTTCGTCGCTCGTCTCGTTCCTCTCTTTATTCTGTGTGCGCACCGAGATAAAGCGAGTCGTGAGATGTCGGCGTAAGGCTGGCTTTGTTGGTTAGGATTTTTACGGTGGCACCTGGTATCGTCACGTGTGCTCACGTAGACGAGGCTCGATGTCACTCGGGTGTTCCGGGTTTCCTCGTGTGCTCACGACGGCAATTCGGAGTTTCGGGTTTCCGTTCGTCTACCAAATCGTCACGTGTGCTCACGAGACGACTTCGTCGGCGCAGACTATCTCTCGCTGTTCCCTGTAGTAAAGTGTGCGCACGATGCTACCTGGAGTGGAGCTCGAGTAGAACTGCTTATCGTGCCGCGCAATCCGCCTTATAAGGGTACGCGGCGTGGATATGTATGGGTGCGTTCACGGTGCACCGCGTACACCGCTCGCGCCACCTGGCGCGATGTCGCTGAGTCGCTCGCCGGCTGCCGCGCTCGTGCGGCCTCGCCTTTCGTTGCGCGCACGCGCTCGCTGCGCATGCCGTGTTTGTTGCGGTCGCCTTACATGTGCGAGACTCGTGTCTCGTCATAGTACCAAATACCATGCAAAGTAAAAAAAATGTCTATATTCACGCGGGTGTGTAGGTGTGTTGCGCGCTCGCGTTTCTTTAAAAAATATATTGTAAAATTTTTACAATTACATCTATCCCTCATTTCATGTACTTATAAGTATTGCGTTATTATTTACATTTATTATTGTTAATTATTTACATTTATCTTCCGGCCATATAGGGTGATGCAATCCAGTAACATCAAAGGTCGCCTCGTTATACGCGACTAAAAGTGTATTAACGTGCACGACTGAATTATTTCTTGCTATACTTGAAAGAAAGATATAGAAAGTGTTTGGCGCTAAACCGTGTTTTATGAACTGGTAGCTGAGTAAGCAACCTTCCGTCACGTTCTTAAATAATCTGTACACGTTCCTCGACCACTGAGCACTACGCGCAGACGAAGGTATGATGTTGCCTAATCCACATAAAATCACTCGAGGTGGTAGTCTAAAGAAGCAGAGCTCGAGTCTAAAAATACCATCCTTCTATTGATCTGATGTAATATTTATAAACTCGCCTGTGTCAATTGCTATACACCTCTTTGGCGTCTCCGTTGAAAGACAACGAATCCATTTTCCCATTCGTAAAACAGTAATCATTGTTTTAGGCTGAAAGTTTTTGAAAAAAATTTGTATAAGTTATATACAATTTGAGATCTGATTAAAAAAAAATCTAGAATTTAAAAGCATACCTGCAAGTTTTGTAAAGTTAATACTGGAAAGTGTTCCAAAACTCTATCGCTTAAAGGCTTTTTTACTGCTGAACCATCTAAAAGCAAACTCAATTCGCATCAAGTAGTGTGTAAATGGCGTAGTATTTATCGACGCTTTAAAGATCAAATATTCCAATATTATCGATTTCATCAAGGACGCATTCCGACATTGAAAAAAAGTTTACGCGACAGGAAGAAGAGAATTTGCAGCGCTACTTCAAGATATTGAAACTCCGAGAGAGTACGTGGGGAACAGCGAATTTTTCAACATAAGTACGAGTACACCTAATAAACATCAAAAAATTCTTGAACAGCAGTTGCTTAAGGACACGAACAACACTGACGAGTCACTTTTTGATATAGATAATACAGCCTCATTCGAGGATGATGAAACTATTTTAGTAAACAAAAGTTTTAATTCGAGCGGAAAAAGAAAAGCTGGCGGACGTACTTCGACACATATGCTTTCAAAATGGATGACTCTCAGACAATAACGAGCAAACTAGAGAGACAATATTTCGACACGGAGCATGAGGCGGAGTTTTCTGGCGCTCGGAATTTAATCAGAATAAACGATAAGAAAATTAAAACATCAGAAATCAAAAACTGGCTAACTAGACATGACGCATACACTCTACATAAAGCTATTCGACGAAAATTTCCTCGACTATACTATAACGTCAGCGGTATAGATCACGTTTGGGAGGCAAATCTTGTTTAGTTATCACCAATAAAAGATTACAACGACGGAATCTCCTATCTACTAGTTGTAATTGATGTATTATCGAAATTCGTTTGAGTGCAACCTTTACGCGACAAGACAAGCCAGGAGGTGGCCAAAGCGTTTAAAAAAATCCTTGATTCCTCAAAAAATCGACGGCCGCTCACGTTGCAGACAGATCAAGGGAAAGAATTCCTTGGTAGCCCTCTACAGAAAGTTTTAAAAGAAAAAGATATAGAATTTCGCGTCGCTCCTAATCTGGACGTTAAGGCTGCTGTCGTTGAGCGTTTTTATAGACCTTTAAAAGAAAGCATGTACAGATACTTTCCTCTCTTAAAAAAATGATGGCCTTTGTTGTGAAGCATTTAATACGTGATTCTGATTGGTTGCTGGTTGGTTGCCTAGGCAACGAGATCAGAACCGCGCTTTAAATTCATAACCCTTAAAACAGTCATAACTCATAACTGTAGAAATGTTTAAGGTGTTTAAAATGAAATGTGGAAACCTTGATAACAGATAAAATAGATGTAATATAACTAGCAAGAAATTTTAGTAAAAATTAATCATTACCAAGAGTGTGTAGTATTACAACATGTGTATTGAAAAGTGGCACCCTAACCCTATTTGAAGTAGTAATAAAGTGTGTGTCTAATATTATTTAGTTTTTTTTTTTTTTGAAATGTCAGTGAGAAGTTCAATTAAAAGAATAAAAAGTTTGAAGATATACTGTGTCTCTGTGCCCAAAGTTGCCCTCGGTGAGGTTTGAGAGGTGAATTTAAAGAAAAGTTCAGTATCCGAGTCAGTAAGTTTAAGTCTACATCATTATACAATACTCTTTGAATTGTAAAAATGCTACTAGACAACTAAAATATGACACTGCCACTTCCTATGTTACCTAGAAATATGTAACCTAGATGATTCTGATTTTGAAACTGTTTTCGTTCATATTTTCACATCCAGGCTCATATGCAAATTTTTTAATTGAGCAGGTCAAATTTTATTTATAGCCAGTTACGCAGAAAATACTATCTCTAGCACATTGTATTTCTGGTTTCTAGCATATTTTTACATGGAGAAAGTGATAAATGTTTTGGGTTTTTTGTCAAGGTTTTAGGTAATTAGAATTTTGACTTTTAATAGTTGTGAGAGATTTTGAGACCGATACCTTTTTTTTCATTTTTGTATTTATTCTCATTCAAAAACTAACAGGTCTAGAGAGCTCATATTTTGCATATAGATTACTTTTGTGATTGTGGAAAGATATTTAAAGTTGAATCAAAGTTAACTGAAATACTTTTGTGTTCGACTCCGCCACTGATGTGAATGCAAACTCATGCTATACGACTAAATAATTATCATGGGTGTTGTAGTTCATGTTAACTGGTTCATTTTAACAGTAAAAAGGCTATCTGTCAGAAATTATTTTATGATGAGGAAGGCGGTTTTGTAAGTATTGGCTTTCTTAGTAAGGATGGCAGCGTAAGAATGTGCAGATCGCCTGCACTCTCAGAGCCTGTAAAACGTATTCTAGGCTTCGAAGAAGGGCTGGTACCATCCACCGAGGATTGTATGATAGACAATTACGAGCTACAACTTACATGTAGTCAGCCCGCAACTCTCGCTAGAGCTATTCCTGACCAGCTGTTCGTTTACTCTAATCTGTGTGAACCACGTATTGTCGGCGATATTCATGCTTCTTTGCTACGTATTGTTAATATAGAAGCCAAGCAGTACAACTTTGGTAGTTCAATAGTGAGAAAATTCTCTCCTATGAATTACATTCCGCTTCTCACCAACAGATTTCAGACAATCGATATCGATATAAGAGACCAGTTTGGGCAACCGATACCATTTGAATTTGGGACGTTGACTGTGACACTACACTTCAAGAAGGAATTTTGAATTATGAATTTCCATGACGGATATTATCAGAGTGGCAGCGGAGGTCGCGGAGTAAACACCGTGTACGTGGGATCTCACCACATGTAAGGGCACAGACTTGGCTCATGGTTCTCTGGTATATTTTGTAGTACCCTTCCCTACATCACCAAAGGCGCTCGAGCTATCGGCAAGGAAGCTTTGAGGGCTGGTGTCAACATTCTCGACGATGTAAGCGACAATCACATATCCTTCAAGGAATCCTTTCATAACAGGCTTAACGAATCGGGCCATAACCTAAAACGTAAAGCTACAGAAAAACTTCATAACATCATGGAAGGCTCAGGATATAAAGCAATGCTACGTAAGCGTATAGCACAGTTCCCTCTTGAGCTTCAGGACGGATGGATCGCCGCGGCTAAGACTCGGAGGCGGCCGAAACCCAGAAAGCCCAAGAAGAATACCACCAGCCAATCGAGAAGGAAGAGGAAGATCACAAGAAAAAGTAAGAAGGGTGCCCGAAAAGTAAAGCGAAAGAATAGTGGCAAGAAAAAAGCTAGAAAATCTTGCGTGACCCATATATTTAACTAAGTGTAGAATGTCTTTTCTGCACAGTCATTCCGAAGCCTGTCTCAAGACGAAGCTTAACTTATTCGCTTTACCCCCTACACAGACTGCTATAGATTCGAGCAGATAGGTATCCTACAAACCAGTATCGTCGTTGAGTGACGAAAGTCCCATAGAGTTCTGCATAAATTCGCAGAACGAAGATTACTTGGACCTTGCACATACAATGCTGAAAGTGAGTGTACAAGTACTACCAGCTACCGACAAAACAAAAGATCTAGTGTCTACTGTCAACAACTTTCTACACTCAATGTTCAATCAAGTCGACGTATATTTCAACCAAAAATTAGTATTACCTCCGAATAACGCGTATCCTTACAGAGCATATCTCGAAACTTTGCTAAACTACGGCCCTGCAGCTAAAAGCTCGCATCTTACGACAGCGCTCTGGGATGCTGACACCGCAGGTGCTATGGACGGTCAGTCTGGGACCACTGATAATAAAGCGCTTGTCAGGAGAATGACATATATAGCCGGTGGAAAAACGCTTGACTTCCTAGGCCATCTGCATTGCGATGTGGCTAATCAAGATAGATTTCTTCTAAACGGCGTAGAGGTACGCCTATGTCTCGTTCGCTCCAAGGATGCATTCTGTCTTATAGATTTAGCCCCAGACGGTGGGTCTTCAGTACATATAACAGAGGCAACTCTGCTAGTTAGACGAGTTAAAGTCAGTTCAGCAGTGTTAATCGCTCACGCCAGAACGCTCGCTACTATAACAGCCAAATATCCTCTCAGAAGGGTCAAAATAAAGACTTTCACAATACATAGCGATATTCTCGGCGATACTCTGGAAAATGTAATACTTAGCCAACTACCTAAAAGAATCATCCTAGGATTTGTGGATAACAAAGCCTTTAACGGCGACAGAAAACTAAACCCATTTAACTTTCAAAATTATAGTATAAACTATTTATCTTTATACGTCGACGGTAATCAAGTACCGAGTAAACCGTTATAGCCTAACTTTGTAGGTACATCACCTCAATATATAGAGTGCTTTCATACGTTTTTCTCTGGCACGGGTATACACTACATGAACGAGGGTCTCGAGATCGATCGAGATGATTATCCAGACGGTTATTGCCTATTCGCCTTCGACTTAACACCCGACTTCTCAGCTCATTTTGCAGGACATTGGAATCTTGTTAAAAACGGCTCGGTCAGAATAAAAGTGCGTTTCGATAAACCGCTAGCAAAAACCATCAACTGTATATTATACTCGGAATTCGATAATGTACTCGAAATAACCTCCAGTCGTCAAGTGGTCGTTGACTTCAACTCCTAAACGGCCCCTTACCATCGACAGCTAATGGCTAGGAGCGCCGGCACTCTGGCTCACACATGTGCTCTCAGTAACCCTGTAAACAGTAAAGCGCTCGCTAGTCTCAGTCATGGAGAAACTCGACTGCATCATAAACGTTCAAGCATTTCACAATAAAAACGAAGAGTTTTTACCAAAAGAAATCGCTATCGTAGGAGCCGACGCCAACCTCATCGCTTATTAGATAATAAAACCACCATACGACTGCAGTGAAATTGGAAAAGGAATCCTCGCCACTAATAGTTATTTGTCGTGTTTTCATCACGTTTTAGAGTGGTTCGAAGGCAAATCCAATTGAGAGGATGTTTACAACATTTTAAAAGATGTGGCGAGAAACGCTATGCGTATATACGTGCGTGGAGTGGAAAAACAACAGTTACTCAAACGAGTTCTCACACGTCATGTTATCAACTTGTAAAAATATAATTGTCCTTTGTTTAGAAACCTACCACGAACCAACGCGCACTACTATTTTTATCACGGCATAAAAAGATAGTATTTTACATGTGCTTTAAGTTACGTATATAAACTACGTTTGTGGCTCACAAAAGCAGTTTCCAAACAGTCAAAGACGCCAGACGTCGTCGATCTTAAACTGAAAGAAAAGCCTTCGGTGCAAGAAACGTCTCCAGAGCATAAAACCTGTACAAAATTGAAAAAACTTGACATCTCTACAGCAAAACCCTCGAGAACGCCATCGTCGGCATTGTCATTCTCGTCGTCGTCACCGTCGTCGTCGTCGTCGCCGTCGTCATCGTCGTCATTGTCGCCGTCGTCATCGTCGTCATTGTCGCCGTCATCTAAACTCAGTACTTAATGCATTGCAAAATCAAACAGTACAGAGTTGTCAGAGCATCTATACGACAATATACAAGAAAATGAACTCTCTCGAGCCCCTAAAAGCACTCAGCAGGCTACTGGTTCGAACAGTGGGGGTATTTCCAGCAGATCAGGTTGTGTAGGAGAAGCCGTGTGCACTTGTATTTAACACCGACGAGAACAGCAAGCAAGGCTCACAGTAAGTAGCCGTATACGTCGACAAAGATGTTCCAGGAATATTTTTTGACAGTTACGGACTCCCCCAGCCATTCCGTATCATGTTAACAGACTGCAAAGAAACTGTAACATCTACGACCGGAACATACAACAATTGCAGAGTATCGACTCCAGTGTGTGCGGTCACTATTATGTCGATTTTTTGTTTTATCTATCTAATGGTTACTCTATTGAGCACTTTCGTACTCTTTTTTCTCTAATACCATAAAAAACGACGAGCTTAGTGTAACTATGTACAAGCGTATACTTAAGAATAATAAGATTTGTAACAATAAGAAAATTATATTTACTCAATGCGAACAATCATGTAAACCGAGAATGCACTCATTATGAACATGTATTCCATATATAAACTGTAAAATAATAATAATGTACACATCTCGCCTATATCAGTATTAAATAAATAAATGTAAATATACATGTAAATTAAATTTTCTAAAAAACCTACTACCGCATCCATCCTTTTTTCAAAACTCACTCGTAGACTATGTGGGGAGAAATAAGTAAATAAAATGTAAAACGATAATAATTTAGATACACATAAATACTTGATTTATTTAAAATCTCTTATAAGTCTGGTTTTGAGGCAAAGACTTTGTATTAGTTGAAAATTTATCGGTGATTTGCTTTCATCTGAGTTCAGTCTTTTTTCGACTGATCGAAACAGGCATAGCCCTCGTTTTTCGGATTGTTATTGCTCTGACGTTTATTCATCTTAAGTAAAAATGCAACTGAGGGTAAAAATATTTAAAAACCGTTTGAATAGTAATGATTTGGTGTGACGCGTATGCGTTCTAACAAATATATTTATTTAGTTATTATTTAACGAATTATTATTTATTAATAATGATAACGCATATCGTCTCTACTGCTCTTATGCCCGACGTACACTCCCACATCCACCAAGCTGAGATCACCATTATTTATTTAAAAATTATTTATTTAAAAAATTTTTATTATAAATAACCATGCACAACCCCGAACATCAGTCGCGAGCCACCCAACTACCCCTCCTTACACGGCGTCATCCGCAAGCCACCCAACCACCCCCTCCTCTCAGGCCCCCGCGGCCCGCGAGCGGCAGTCGGCTATAACGTCCCCCCAGTCAGCCATCCCCTCCGCACCTCGGCTATAGCGTCCCCCTGGCGCTGGCGTCAGTAGGCCACGCCCCCTATCTGGCGGAAACGTCCCCCTGCTACTGACAACTATAAGAATATTTCCCATATAAAGAAGGCATGACCGGATGTTGTAAAGCCAAGATAGATGTTATGTGATTGGCTCATGTAGTGCGCATGCGTCTAAGTTAGGAAGTCAAAATGTCTTTTAGGTTAGAGCGCACAAAGAGTCGTAACAGAAACGGAAGACTTACCAAATCAAACTAATAGATCGGATAAAGACGACACTGTTAGGTTTATTTTATAATGTACCTCGAAACAATTTGATATCTATTATATCAATATTCTTAACCAATAATAGTAGGATTAAAATTCTGGTGAGTACAGTTGACAGCTCTGCTGATCCATCATTTTTTTGTACTGCTTTTCTGCTGCTTCTTGCCTTCGGGCCCTCTTCTGTTGTAGATAGTTGTACGCTCCTTTTTGCAACCTTCACGACGATACATAAATCGCCGAAGGCTGCAATTTTTCTCTGTTATCTTTTCTACTGCAAACTTTCTACTGCAAACTACCTACAAATCTGCTTGGCTTGGCTTGGCTTGTTTTCTCACTTGCACGGCGTCTCTTTCTCTCCGCAATCAACATCGTGGCGACATCTGCTGCATCGTGAGAGAACTTTCAAGGCGTCTTCGCACTGATCGAGGTCGGTACTTTCACGCTCTTTCCACTAACGCTCCATCTAACCGTAAGAGTCACAACACCTACTCTTTCACTCCATCGATAACTTATCATCCTCCTACAAATATCTGCTTTACCGACTGCTAGTAAGTTATCGACGAAAAAATAGTGCAAACTGGGAGAAGAATGTGGAAGTGCCTTTTCAACCATGCAGCAGCTGTAAACAACCCATACAGCACAAGGACCCCAAAAAGTGTGAATTTTGTGGTCTGTACCACCACGTCAAGTGCCAAAACACCATCAACATCAAGACTATCGTGGTGAACGACAGGCAGATTATAGCCTGTCCCTCATGTGCAGACAACAACAACGCCAAGGGTGCCAAACTGAGGACTAAATCCACCTCTGCTAATACATCAGCAACGGGACTAACTGCAACAACAGTAGCAGGCAAGAATACTCCCTAACAACAGCAGCCGGTGAATAAGAAGACGAGGTCAGCACCACCATCAGCCAACACATCGAGAAATCCCTCACTAGCCCGCTCGGCCGGAGTAACAACACCTACGCCGTCCGTTGAGGCCACTTTGAGGGACATTCGCGGTGCACTGGACGACATACGTAATGCTCAAACGGAGGCCCTCAAGACCCAGAACATTGTGTCGGAGAGGATTTCTAAAATTGAGCCGCGTCTGGGCCCGCTGGAGAAGCGACTTAAGGCCCTCGATGAGCTGCCTGCACTCGCATATACAATGCTGAGTCCACCATCACCGAGCTGCAGGCACAAATCCAAGATCTGTCATCGAGGAGCCCGACAATGCAGCAGGACAATGGCAGTACTGTGCCCAACACTGCGGAGATTTGCAGCCTACGCAATGATTTGGCTGAGGTCAAGAGGCGCCAGGAGCAGACCTCGAACTGTGTGGTCGTTGTCACGGGTTTGCACTATACCCGTGAAACCTCGCTGCACCTCCTCGCTTTCTGAGTTATGAACGCGCTTGACCCCACGGTCCTCAGAAAAGACGTAGCATCCGTCAGGACCATGGGGAGGCTTGATGCTACAAACAGCTCCGCCAGGGGTGACGGCAGACTGCCACTACTATCCGTTACCCTATCTTCAAGTGCGCTTGCACGCTTGATCGTCATCGCCAAAGACCGGAAACGCGACCTAGACACTAGCGAATTGGACGCTACCTTCCTGGTGGAGGCTAAAGCTCTGAGTCCTGACCATCAAGGGCTCATAAACATCAACGAGCTGTTGCCCTCAGACGTCCATAAGCTGCGTACAAGGGCTAGGCTGGAGGCCAAGAGGACGCAGGGCTGCCGAACGTTTGTCAGAGAAGGGAGACATTACAGGCGCTGCCATCATCAACACCGACGCCGAGCTGGGGACTTTTTTAGCCCGGTCTCCGCCCGCTGCCAACATCGTCCAACACTGAGGCTACAACACACACACACACACACACACACACACCTCATTCCACCACACCCACCATCAAGCTCATCTGCCATGTCCTCATCTGGTTCTAAGGTATCTCTGTCCGAAGGTCTACGAGTCTGTCATTTTAATGTGAACACGCTTACGGGTCACATTGAGATGATCAATTTTCTTATTCACTCGCTCTCCATTCCACGTAATAGCTGTTACTGAGACCTGGTTGAGCGACAAGGTAACATCCATCCCTTCACTGGACGACTACCTACTGTACAGACGAGACAGAAACAGAAACGGAGGAGGTGTGGCCCTCTACATACATAAATCACTGACAGTTAGCGTTATTTCATCATCTGACGGTGAATGGTCTGGCAAGCCAGGCAAGCCTGAATATCTCTTCTGTCAGGTATCGGCAAAGGGAGTCTCTCCTATCTTCGTGAGGGTTGTGTATCGTCCACCTCATGCTCCATTCTTCCAAGGCTCTAACTTCATAGACCAACTAACAACCCACATGCACAACTATTCCACGAAGGTCATAATGAGAAACTTCAACTCTGACCAACTTTCTTCATCTGAAGATGCGAAGTTCATCAAGGCCTTCATTGATGAAAACTCCCTTTCATATGGTGCCACGCACCACAAACAGGGTTCTGATACCTGGCTTGGCTTGTGTCTAATCGACGAGCAGGATCGCCTGCTGTCATACTGGAAGACAAACTCACCTTTCATCAACGGACATGACCTTATCACGGCCACTCTCGACGTACAGATTCCACGATACGTACCTAACACATACTCTTACAGAAACTTTAAAGGAATCAGCGCCGAGAAGCTAAGGGACTTTCTTAGCGCATGTGACAGGTAATCCCTCACCTCTTCATCACTCGACGAATGCATATCTACACTTAACGCTAACCTCACTAACGCCATCAATCATCTCGCCCCATTACGGACTGTGACACCAAGAAGACAGCGTCACCCGTGGTTCACCACGGCTCTTCGTGACCTTGTATCTGAGAGAGATAGACTTTACAGGCGTTTCAGGGACTCCAGGCTCGATTCGGATCTCCGCATATATAGGCTAGCTAGAGACAATGCTCACAAACAGGTCGAGGAAGCCAGGCTGAATTATTACTATTCACGCCTGTCAACCTTGACTGATGTTGCCGATGTTTGGAAAGAGCTGGAGAATCGTTTTAGCACAGATGAACTCAACAAGCATTTCAGCTCGATCTCCAATGATCCGTTAGCTCCTGCTGTTGAGGAATATCTTCTCACCCTGGAAAGTCTTGACCTCCCGGAGTATTTCAAGTTCAGCACCATAACGGAATCGGATGTGTTGGCTGCAGTATCGCACTTCGACACTCAGGCCAGGGGAAGCGACGGAATCCCTCAGGTTGTCATCTCAAAAGCATTGCCAGTTCTCGCTCCCCTACTAAGTCATATTTTCAACCTGTCTCTGAGCAAACCCTGTTTCCCATCTGCCTGGAAATTGTCGCTCGTGCGTGCACTCAACAAAGTCAGTTCACCAACAGCCCTGACTGACTACCGTCCGATTTCACTTCTCTGCTTTCTCTCCAAGGCCCTGGAGTGGCTGGTGCACAGGCAAGTCTCACAATACCTTGAATCAAGGCTCTTACTAGACAACTTTCAAACAGGCTTCTGCACTGGCCACAGCAATCAGTCTGGCCTAATTAAGCTAACTGATGATGTAAGGGTCGGGATAAACAAAAAGAAAGTGACACTTCTCCTCCTCTTTGACTTTAGCAAGGCGTTTGACACTGTATGTCACGTCCGGCTCCTGAGAAAGCTATCCACCTTCCGCTTCTCTAAGCAGGTCATCCGCTGGTTTGCCTCATATCTCACTAGGAGAGAGCAAGCCGTTGGTGACAATAGCGAGCGATCCTCTCCGCGGCGTCTTAACATCGGCGTCCCGCAGGGCTCCGTCTTAGGTCCTTTGCTGTTCGCATTATACATCAACGACAACGGTTTCTGTCTTGATTCCGATGTTTCCTATCTTATCTATGCGGATGACTTGCAAATTTACAGTCAATGCCACTTCGAGGAGCTCGATTCTTTATCAAACAAGATGAGTGCTAATGCTGAGAGGATAATGGGCTGGGCTGCGCAAAGCAGGCTTAAACTCAATGTTAATAAAACCAAAGCAATTGTCCTGGGCTCCCCTTACTACATAAATTTACTTCCCTTAACAGCTAACACTTTCATTAATATCGGGGGTGTCCAGGTCAGCTTTGAATCCTCTGTGCGTAATCTGGGATTGGTGCTTGACTTTAAACTCACGTGAAAGGTGCACGTTACACAAGTGTGTAAGCGTGCTCACTCGCTAATGTACAGGCTCTACTTTTTCAGAAAGAGTACCAATCTCAGGTTGCGCAAGCATCTTGTGCAAGCGCTCCTATTTCCGATCATCGACTACTGTTCTCTTGTATACTGTGACCTGACACAGGAACTCGACTTAAAACTACAGAGGGTCGTGAATACAGGAAATCGGAACATCTATGGTGTAAGGATGAGCACATCTCCCCGTACAGGCGGGAGTTGCAGTGGCTTACCACTGCCGGACGCAGGAAGTACTTCACAGCTTGTTTTTCTGCGTAAAATGTTTAACTCGGTCGTACCATCACACGTACTAGCCTTTTTGAATTCCGCGTCACACTCCGGCCTGTAAGAGGCGAGGTGACACCTCTGCAAATTCCTGCTTTCGCGACGGAGACGCTGAGGAACTCGTTCCATATCAGCGCTTCATACTTATGGAATAACCTGCCATCACACATCAGAAACACTTCATCCACCGTCACTTTCAGAAAACTCGCTAAAGATCACTTTTTTCAACTCGAAAACACATAAATCGTATACACTCCACGCACACGCACACACCTATTTCTCGCTCATTCCACCTTCATTATCGCCACACTCTCACACTATACATACTCTAAACATGCCTCAATCTATTGTTTTTTTGCTTCCTTCCTAAGGAAACCTTGTAATAGTAACTTTTAGAGTTTGTGTAAAAACATGTGGGAAATATGTTTTGAGGTATTTTAAGTCGAAAAATAGTGTTTTTAGAAAATGTCCGTATGGATGTGTGTGTGCGTGTGTTCGTTCGTATCGCCTCTAGCTCAGCTTCTACTCAGTGGATTTCAATCCACCAACTCTCATTTTCTTCGCTTTTACGAATACTCAGCGGGATAACAGTCCGTTTTTACATTTTTTCGACTCGTTTTTTTTTTAATATCGATTTTATAGTTTTGAGATTTCAGTTTTTTCTAATAAAGTTATTGAAAAAGATGACGAAAGTAAATTGCTTAATATGTACCTGAAAGAGAATAAAATTACCTATATTTTGACTGCGGAAAATTTATATTATCGTTTGTCATTTTTTTATTACACACCATAAAGCGCAAATTTTTGAAATTGTTTTAACTCGAAAACTAAATTTTGAATCTTTCTAAAAAAAAACATGATTATTGAACGTAATTAGTACTATATTTCTCTTAAATTTCAAGTCATTTCATGAGGCAGATCCTGAGAATAACATCAACAATTGAAAAAAGTCGTTTTTCTACGTGACTCGGAAAGAATTGGCAGCGGTTTTTCTTTTCTCACTTGTAATGCTGTAAACTTACAATTGTACAATATAATGTACGCAAAATAAAACTAATCTAATATAATCTCTCTCTCTCTCTCTCTCTCTCTCTCTCTCTCTCTCTCTCTCTCTCTCTCTCTCTCTAACAGCTAACACTTTCATTAACATAGGGGGTGCCCAGGTCAGCTTTGAATCTTCCGTGCATAATCTGGGATTGGTGCTCGACTCTAAGCTTACGTGGAGGGAGCATATTACACAAGTGTGTAAGCGTGCTCACACACTAATGTACAGGCTTTACTTTTTCAGGAAAAGCACCAATCTCAGGTTGCGCAAGCACTTAGTGCAGGCCCTCCTGTTCCCTCTTATAGACTATTGTTCCCTCGTATACTGTGACCTGACGAAGGAACTCGACCTAAAACTTCAGAGGCTCGTGAATACAGCAATTCGGTACATCTATGGTGTAAGAAGAGATGAGCACATCTCCCCATTCAGGCGGGAGTTGCAGTGGCTAACCACTGCCGGACGCAGGAAGTATTTCACTGTTTGTTTCCGAAGAAAAATGTTTAACACAGCCGTACCATCATACGTACTGGCATACTTTGACTTCCGCGTGACACTTCGGCCTGTTAGGGGGGAGGTGATACCTCTGGATATTCCGACATTCGCGACGGCGACGCTGAGGAACTCGTTTCATATCAGCGCCCCATACCTATGGAACAACCTACCATCTCACATTCGTAACACTACATCTGTCTCAGGTTTCAAGAGACTAGCTAAAGAGCACTTTCTTGAGCTTGAAAATACAAACACTTGAATCGCTTGTACACATTCACTCAAACGCACACACACACGCTTGTACACATTCACGCAAACGCACACACTCACACACTCTCGCTTGACCCATCTTCACATTATCATACTATCACAATACACATTTTTGCTGTACTACTATTCCTGCTGTATACAATTTATCGTACAACATATTGTACTCCAAATAAATCTAATAAATCTAAAAAATCTCTCTCTCTCTCACTCTCTCTCTCTCTCTCTCTCTCTCTCTCTCTCTCTCTCTCTCTCTCTGTCTCTCTCTCTCGGCTCCTTGTGGACGTCAATGTTTCCGTCGATGTCTCCTGGGCTTCCCTTGGACCTGGTGGCGGCTGGTGGCTTCGGCTCTTCCACACCGATGTTGCTGGCTGCTTTGGTCCTCTGGATGATGGTGGCGGACTAGCGGGCTTCCCTCCTCTCGTGCTGATTGTTGCTCGTCGGGGTGGTCGCTGGCTAGTGCCAACACGCTGCACCTGTAACTCACTCTTACTCTCGCAAACACGGGAGACTCTCCTAACCTCCTCTAATCGTCGACTTTGGGTCGACGAGCAAACGAGAACACACGGACTCTCGCAAACGTCGACGTGCTCCGTCGACAGTCGGTAGAGAACTCGCGGATTTCCCGCTCGTTCTCGCGCTCACTCTCTCCTTGCGCCTGTCGGGCCCGCGCTTCTTGCTGGCACCCGATTGGCTCTTAGTCCGCGCGGATAACAAGCCACGCATCGGTGTCCACTGATTGGCACGCGACATGCGGAGGATCAATCAGCGCGCGCGCGGACGAGGCTTGCTCTCGCGCCAACAATGCTCACTCTCGCGCCGACGTTGACAGTTAGCTATCCCGTTCCTCGAACTCGAGGACAGGCCGGCACCGACAACGACAAGCTGACTTGCTTGTTTCTTCCGGACACTTAGGACTTGGCCGCATTGACCGAGATTCCTCGTATCGACGCGGCTGCGACATTTGCAACGCCGCAGCAGTTTGCTTCTCCGTACAAAATTGTCGTTTTTATCTAGGCTTGATTTTTTTATTTGATAAAATTTAAAATGTCGTTATAATCCGGTCATTCAATGTTTTAATATATCATCAAAAAAATTTGTCAGATTATTAAGTCAGTCTTAGCACAAATTATTCATTGTTGATATATTGTCGTTGTTATCCTATCTTTCCAAAGTACGACATTTTCCCAATAGAACGTCGTCGTCATTATCCGGTCAGGTAATGATTTATTATATGCTGACAACTTATGTCACAAATTAATGCTATACTTATACAGCTTGCTTCCGGATACGAAATTGTCTTTCTTATTTAGGATTAATTTTTTCATCCGATAAAATTTAAAATGTCTTTATTATTCGGTCATTAAATGTTTTAATATATCATCAAAAAGGAGTACAACTGGACCTAACAACGATTTTTTTGACGTTCATCTAAGTACATAATAGAAAATTTGACTTTTTTTAGACCTAATTCTTTTGAAAAATTTAATTTAGCGTTAAAACTTGATACATTATACATTTTTACATTTTTCTTCATATCCCTATTTGCTACGAGTTTTAGTTGCCTTGGCAAACATTTATATCTAAAACTTTCTCTGATTAATACTAGAGAATCTGGTTGAATTATTTTCAAGTTAGTACTTATTTTTCTAAATAATCTAAATTAGGCACGTACCTGAGCAATTTTTCAACATTTAAACATTACCACAGTTTACACCAAATTACAATCAATTTTTGGAATTTTAAAATCTAAATATGATTCAAGCACTGAATATTTTGCAATGTCATCTATGAGTGCATGTTCCTTTGAGTTCAAAGTTTTAGAAAACTCCGACATTTTAATGTATGAAAAAATATTATGGGCAAGATATAACGAATTACATGGATTATTATCATTAACATTACAAATAAGCAGTTATTTAGTCGAGATGAGCAATGGTGAATGTTGTCACGTGTGAATACTCACACGTATATAGCGTTGCTAGTTATAATGCAATCGATGCATAAGTCGCCAAATACGCGCATAGCAACAGCTTGGACACACTCCGAAGCCCGTTTCTTTCGACTTAGCATAACCTCCCTTCCACGATTTCGGAAAACTGCGCGGGTAGGAATCACACCACCCGGGGAGTCTATAAAAGGGGGTGCATGCGGGCGCTCTCTCTCGATTCCGCCACTCACGATCCAGCACTAGACAGATAGTTTTGACTCGGAGACGACAGATAGGATCATATACTTAGAACGCACATTCTCCGAGATCACTTTTAGGCGATCGCTGTTAGGCGAATTACCCGATCCTAAAAATCATGGGCTACCCTTTACAGGCAATTTTTTCGATAAGCTTGATGCAGAGAAACAACCTGGGCTGCAACTGGGAGACTCCAATTTTATAGAGCAATACGAACAGTTCAAAAACGCATGCAGGAGAAAGTACACGAGGATCTAAATTCAAAACCGCCTTCTGATCCGATTATTCGGCACACACCAAACGTACAACAGCATAGAGACCGCTCTCGGGACGGAGGCTGGATGTTCTCGTTACACCAAGCATTGAACACAATCCCTCATTACGACGGAAACCCAGACATGCTTGCACTATTTTGCCGCGCAGTTTGCGACGTGATTCACGAATTCGGCCCGGAATTTGAACGCTGGGTACTCAATTTGTTGGCATCAAAGTTTCGGGGACGTGCTGTTGACGGCTACACTTCGCGCCTGATGCAATACGACACCGTAGAGCGGTTGCTAGCCAATTTAACTACGCAGTACAGCGGCGTTGGCGGAGCGGATAAAGTTTTAGCTGATCTTAAAGTAATTCGCCAGGATGCAGGAGAAAGTGCCGGAGACTACGGACTACCCGTTCTAACTTTGCACAATCGATTGTTAAATATCTATGACGCGAGCTGCGACAACTGGGAGAGAGAAAATTCAAAGAGGTAAATAAAGGAGATAGCCGTGCAGTTTAATAAGTTAAAAGAACAGTCAAAACAGGAGAAAGAAGCCAATGTGCAGGAGAAAATTAATAATCGGAAGTACTTAATAAGATTTGCTACAGCAGGACGTAAACCACCGATCGTAGAGCTTACGAGCGAAAAGTTAGAAGGGAGGAAAGCACGATTCTATGCGGATAGTGGAGCTAATGTTACGTTGATTAAGGCGAGTAATGTCACTAGTAGGACGACAATTGATAAACAATACGTAATTGCCATTAATGGAGTTACGCCGGGCGAATGTTTAAGTTTAGGGACTAGAGTGCAACGTGCACGTGGTTCCTGACGAATTTCCCATTGATACCGATGGAATCCTAGGATGGGATGTGCTTTCAAAATACGGTAGTAAGGTCAACGCTGCGGACAGATGTATAGAATTTGGACAGACGATTATACCATTTATTCAAGACGAAAGATTTATTATACCTGCACGTACGAGACAAGTGATTTACACAAGAGCGAGCGATGGATCAGAGCAAGTAGGATTTGCCCCTTTAAAAAATTCAGGAGAAGGGTTATACTTTAGAAATTTTATTGGTATTAACCATGAAGGCAAAATACACGCCTTGTGCTTTAATACTACAGAACATGAGGTAGAGTTAAATCCGCCAGAGGTAACACTGGAAGCCTGCGGAGCCATAAAAGAGGGAGGAGAAGGATTTAATCTAGAAGAAGACGAACCTGAAGAGACTGTCAATATACTATCGATATTTTTCAATGAAAGCAAGGACAGGGCCGAAAGAATTTTTGAACTTCTTGATCCAGAGACACTTAAGGATCTTACGGAGGAAGAAATAACTCATGTTAAAGAAATCATCGGAGAGAAGCCGCATATCGTCGGGCTACCCGGGGAGAAACTTAAAGCAACAACACTAGTGTCGCACAAGATACCTAGTACTACAAATGTCCCAGTACGATCGAAAGGATACAGATCAAGTCAAGAAGAGAAAGAGGAGTTAGGGCGCCAGATAGAGCAGATGCTGAAGGACGACATAATCAGACCAATAGATTCACCCTACAGCTCTCCTACATACGTGATTCCCAAAAAGGCACGAAAAGGTGGCGATTAGTCACAGACTTAAGAAAACTGAACGAAGTAACGGTGGGAAATAGCTACTCGATACCCAATACAGCGGATATTATTGACAGCGTCGTCTCAGCTAAGTACATAACCGCCATAGTCTTGAGCACCGAGTTCTACCATATACCAATGGAACCCGCAGACGCCCACGAAACAGCCTTTACTGTACCGTTCGGTCATTACTGCTATCAACGTTCAGAAATAGGACTCAAAGGCGCTCCTTCGACATTTCAGTCCCTGATGGACTTAGCATTTGCAGGCCTACAAGGAACAGAACTGTACGTCTATTAGATGATATAATCGTTTTCGCTAGGGATCTTAAAGAGCACGGTAAGAAGTTCCGACGCTTGATAAAGAGACTAGATGACGCTAACTTGACAATCAAACCTATGAAGTGCCCATTCCTGCAGCGAGAGGCATACTTCCTAGGACACATCGCTAGAGGAGGAAAAATTCGAGCGGATCCTAAGGAAATGAAAGCAGTAAATAAATTTCCAATGCCAACAAACGCCAAGAAAATTAAACAATTCTTAGGATTCGCAGGATATTACAGGCGCTTTATCAAGTACTTCGCGAAATCAGCAGCAATCCTATCCTGATTTCAAATTCGCACAAACTCTGTCAGTGGGTATAGACAAAAAAGTGCTGAGACAGAGTCAGCACTTAGTCCGAAAAGCAAGGTGCGACGGCAGACGGTGAAGCGCGCGACGAATATGGGGAACGAAAAACGCGAATGCATAAAAAATATTACGAACAATATTACGATACAATTATTTAACCGCGAGACGATTACGATTCTATAACTATGTAACGCCTTATTTAGTTATTGCAAAAACGGTGAGAAAAACGTTAACGGTATCCGTAATATTAACAATAAGAGAAAGGTCATTCGCTACGTAAAATACAAGGATAATATAACGAGGTATAATTAAGCACCTAGGGAACAACACTAAATTAATTAAGGTCGAGGAGGGGACACTAGCCGAATCAGCAGATACTCGTCGAAGGAGAAGACTACGATTGAACATGCGGCCACTATAATGTTCAAAAGAAAAAGCGTACATATAAAATAGGAAATCTTTTATACTTTGGTCCCTTAACTATTCTCTGCACGATATCATTGACGGAACTTGCTGGCACAAAACCAGAAGCAACAAAAGGAAGCTGAAGAAATTTAATGCGATAAAGAGGAACAGGCAGGAATATCAATAACAATACAAGCATATCTCGAGGCTCTACTGAACACCTCAAGTAGAGTTATTTAATTATTTTTAAAACATTAAGAAGAATAATAGGAAATCTTCCTATCCTTAAAATATATACACAAGCAAAGTTGATCATTTTCACGATGTAGTCACAACAGGAATTTATTATTAACTTGTTTTATCTATTTTTACAATTGTTACTTAAGGTCATCGGTACACACTAAAATAAACCTTATTTAAATAACAAGATAAAATAGTATTTACAATAGTAGGTTATTTACAGAAGAACTGCAATATATATATATATATATATATATATATATATATATATATAGTATAAGTTATTCAGCTTATGATTTTTTTCAATCTTTTACATAAATTACGAATATAGAAAAAGACGGAAATTATAATGGGTCACGGAATGAAGTAAAATCACGTAACCATTTATTGGAATGCGCAATGTGTATAGGCTGGATGTATGTGTCCCTATACGATATTTTTGCGCGCTTACACTTCGATTATAACTTACTTTAATGCTTCATTCCATCAATCACACTCATACATACACTCACATACACACACACACACACACAATTCGTACGAGCGGACAGTCGACGCAAACAGAGCAAACCAGGGTGAGAATGAAGCGCGCCTTGATTTAGAACAAATCCTCTCATGTTTGCTCATATTGGACGCTGACTTTAAGTCCCCACACCAGCGACACGCCTTTTTCGGTATACCTCCGGATGCATGGGCGGTCTGGTGGTGGCGCGTTAAATGACGCACCGCAGCTCGGACGCACCCCGAAGCACGTTTCTTCCGACTCAGCATAACCTCCCTTCCACGATTTCGGACAACCGCGCAGGTAGAAATCACACCAACCGGGGAGTCTATAAAAGGGGTGCTTGCGGGCGCTCCCTCTCGATACCGTTACTCACGATCCAGCATTAGACAGGTAGTTTTGACTCGGAGACGACAGATAGAATCGTATACTTAGAACGCACATTCTCCGAGATCACTTTAACACGCGTTCTCTCTTTCATACAATCAGTCCATTGTGAATTACGATTAATAAACAGACACATTCACCGATAATCTCTCGTGTTCATTGATTACCCCGGTATTTTCGCAGCAACCGTGAGCTTAACACCTCACGGAGAACAAAACCGTCAACCCTCACACGTAACAATACATATATATATATATATATATATATATATATATATATATATATACACATATATATATATATATATACGCGCACGTGATACGGCACGTGTGTACAAACAGTAACTGCTCAGAAAAAGCGCGGGCATTGACGTTTGTAAAAGCGAGTTCCACATCAGTGACAATTCTGGTCTGCATCAGACTACAGTCTATAATTCTTTGTACTGTGAATATTTGAAGCTTTCAAAGTTGTCGTTTCCATAACGTTTTATAAGTTGAATCACATTTATTAATAGGTATTTTTCGAATTTCCTCCACTGTTTAAGTGATATCTTGTATTTTAACAAAAATTTTAAAGTTTAATTAAAATGGGAAGACGCTGCAGTGTAAAAGGCTGTCAATCCGGAAAAACAAAAACAACGCTTTTTAGTGCTCCGGATAGTGCCAATGAAAGAAATAAATGGTCTGATCGGTTAGGTTTCAAAATAACTGCAACGGCTTATGTTTGTGAAAAACACTTTCACCCTGCGGAAGTTATAACAGAAAAAAAAACGTTAACAGCGCTGGAAATGAAGTAAGTGCATGTAAAAACACTTTTGTATTAATCTATTTATATAAAAAATAATATATTAATAGATACGGTATCTAGTTTAATAGATGTACGCGATGTATGTTTAAGAAAGTGTAAGAAAATGTAAGAAAGTGTAAAAAAACGTAACAAATTATGAAAAAATGTAAAAAATAATAGCAAAACGTAAGACATAAAGATACCAAGTATCAAAGTACCAATAGTCAAAGTTAGACACGAAACATCATACTTATGACTCTAACTTGTGCAGCATCTTGAAAAAGAAAATTGACAGATATATTGACTATTGATTGCCCGATAAAACCTACTCTATCTGAAACTGAATCGATCTATCACAGCATAGAATTGGCAAACAGGCGTAAAGTATCCACAGAGGCTAATAATGTCGTAGATAGTGAACAACAGGAAAATGACACTCCACGCAACAAAACAAAGCCAGAAACTGAACACAACAGAAGACCAATCACAAGACGTGATCCACAAATTCCACTGAACCATCTAAAACCGCAATCCTCTGCATCGTCACCAGCCTACAAGAGTGATAAAAACAAGATCAAGAAATAGGTAAAAATGGATATTTTTGATTATTTGGATAGGTTTCAAAATGAATCGATGCAAAAAGAACGGACATGCGGAAATATTGAAAATTTTAACAAAGCTATAAACAATAAAAAGGACTTTATCATGCATGTAAACATCGTAGTATGAATGCAAATTTTGATAAGCTGAACATTTTAATAGAAAGTTTAGCTATCAAACCAGCGATTGTGATATGTTCAGAAGCTTTTGAGCAAGTTAATTATAATTTCTATCAACTGAATGGTTCAGATTATGAATATAAAACTTATTATAACGAAAGTAGGATAAACAGGAATGATGGAGTCTTTGTTTTTGTCAATAGCAATCTAGTCCAAAATACCAAAGTCATTGAAGCAGGGAGAATTAAAATAATAAATACTAGAATAACCTTAAATGATAAAAGCGGTCTTGAAATATCAGCCATGTATAGGTCACATGGGATACCGAAAACAGAATTTATACTAGATCTTAATAAGTACTTAATTTATAAAAAAAATGTAAAGCATCACTTACAATTAGTCATAGGTGATTTTAATATTGACCTGCTAGACTGTGATCATTATAGCCAAGATTTTCTATGTAACTTTCTTGATAACGGATTTATTCAGGGTTTTGTTGGTATTACAAAGCCAGCTATCGGTAGAGCTAAAGGATCATGTATCGACAACATTTTCATTAAATCTCACAACATAAACACAGCCACATACAAGCTTAAGCATGATCTAACGGATCATTACCCGATTATCATAGCTGTAAATAAGCTAAAGACAGTAACTAAAGAACCGTATGTTTTCTTAAACTACAAAAAACTAATAAATAACGCTAATTCAAGAAACTGGGATGAAATTTGTTCGATACCTGTTCCAAACTTGGCTGTAGAAAAATTGTTAAATGAAATAAAGCAATGCGTAGAATTGTCAAAAACAACAAAAAAGGCTAATAGACAAAATGGTAGAAAAAACTGGATTACCGACGCAATAATAAGATCATGTGAACCAAAGAATTTTTGTATAATTTGTGGCAACTAGATGTGCAGAATAAACAGCTTAAAATACAGTATAAAACCTATTCTAAAATCTTGGATAAGGTAATTACCGATGCCAAAATGAAATATGAATTGAACCTAGTGCAGAATAATTCCAACAACCCAAAAAAACTATGGGAAATAATAAATACAAAAATCGGTAAAGTTAAAAACTCTAATGATGCCATAAATTATATAAAGGTTAATGATAGGAAAATTACAGACAAAGTCGAAATAGCTCAAAACATGAATACTTTCTTCTGCGAAATTGGGAGAAAATTAAGTGCAAATATCGTGAAACCTGTCAACGCAGAACTTAGGCTACCTGACATGAATCCTATGTCGATTTTCTTAAAGCTAACCAGTATGGCTGAAATAATAAGTATAACCAATACGCTAAAACTGAAAAATGGGGGAGTTGATAAGATAAATGCCAAGGCTTTAAAATTGCTATGTAATCATATAGCAGGTCCTCTGGCCCATATTTTCAATAAGTGTATTGAAAAAGCGGTATGGCCTGTTGCTCTTAAAAGTGCTGAAGTAGTGCCGATTTATAAATCAGGCGAAAAACATAAGATCACGAATTATCGACCTATCTCTCTTATATCTAATGTTGCAAAAATTCTTGAGCGAATTATGTATAGTAGAATAAATAATTTTGTAGAAAAGAGTAATATAATTTCTAAGCAACAATTTGGTTTTATGAGAGGGGTTGGTACGAAGAATGCTCTGAACTACCTAACCAATGTATTATATAATAATATCGATAAGAGTAAGCCTACGATAATAACCTTTCTTGACCTGGCTTTTGATACTGTTGACCACAGTACTGGCTCTATACTACTGGCCAAATTATATCGTATTGGAATCAGGGGTCAAGCGTTGGATCTCCTTTCCAGCTATCTAAATGACAGATATCAAGTAGTCAAAATAGACGGTAATGAAAGTGATAGAACTTTAGTTAACACAGGAGTCCCGCAAGGAACGATATTAGGACCGCTATTTTTTATCCTGTATATTAATGATGTCTTAAAGGAGATTCCCCCCGAGTCCATAATTTCTTATGCAGATGATACTGCTATTATAGCTACAGGTAAAGACTGGATAGAAACTCAAGTAAATATGAACAATTTCTTAAGTGTAATTGCCGAGTGGCTGGCAGTAAACAAGTTGTCCTTAAATGTAGGAAAAACAGTGTGCATGACTTTTGGAAGTAATATTGGAAGCGTACCAGCTCAGATAAATGTTAAAATTCTTGATAAAAGTATAACTAGGGTGGAGAACTTTAAATATTTAGGAGTTGTCTTTGATAGTAATCTAAAGTGGGATAACCACATGCAATATATAGTTGAAAAAACTAAATACCTAGTCTATATTTTTTATAAAATCTCTAAATCAATGCCCATAGAGACTCTCAGAATGATTTACTACGCTTTTTTTCATAGTATTATAACGTATGGCATCATTGCTTGGGGTGGTGCATATAGGAATAGCCGAGACCAAGTTCAAATTTACAAAATAAAATTTTAAAAATCATCAATAAAAATAACTTTTTGTTACAAGACAATCCATTAAATATAGGACAACTGTTTGCTTTCGAAGCTCTTAAACTACACTACTATGATCTCAAAGAAAAATTCTTAGCATCAGATAGTGTTACTATGAATAGAAGTATTATTATACCAAAAACAAATAAGAGAATCAGCAATAAGAACAGCTATATGAAAGCAATTAATGTATATAATGAGCTTCCTAATCGACTAAAAGTATTAAATATAAATAAATACCCTCAAAAGAAAATCATAAAAGACTGGATACGATACAACTGTTAGAAAAAATAATAAAAGAAAAAAATTGTTTCTGTATGCAATACACAAATTTGTTATTAGAAACTAATGCCAAATGTATATATCTTAGTTTTAAGTTTTAATTTTAAGTTTTGTTTATATTTTTCTTTTTCCATGTAACCAGACTTCGAACAGGTGATTTTATTTACCTCTGCAGGTTTCCAGGTATGAAATACATACCGTGTAAATTTCTTCTGGTAATAATAAATTTGAAGAACGGCGCTAAAAGACACCGTTACTTACCTCAATTTCAGAAAATGTAATAAAATGTAAGAAAACGTACAGAAATGCAAGAAATCGTAAATAAAAAATGTTATAAATCGTCATAAAATGAAAATGAAAGTAAGAATGCGTAATAAATCGCCATAAAAAGTAAGGAAATGTTAGAAAATGTAAGAAAATGTAATAAAACGTACGAAAGGTCCAAAAACCAAGAAACTTTTATATATTTTTTTTATATTTTATTATAGTATCTTACATTTTATTACGTTTTGTTACATTTACTTACGTTTTAGTACATTTTAAAATTTGCACTAGGAATGCGTTATAAACAAACATTACAATAAATTATATACTGTAACGAGTTGAGCACCGCGGCTAACTCGTAGCGTTATGTGTACCGCTGCGCCGCGACGAAACAGGGTAGACTCGCGCGCGCGTGAGGAAAAACATTCGGGAATAAGAGCGAGAGAGGTAGAGATAGCGTGCGCGCGGGCTAATCCTTCAGGTGCGCGCTTAGATAGCTCTCGACCTTCGGAAAGTAAACACAGGACGCTCGTGATCGTGTGTGCTGTGCTGTGACCAGCGGATCGATATATCTTGTGTGTGAGTGCAACGCGGAGTCCGAGTTTCCTGATCTCCCTGCTTAGCGGTACAGCAACGTCTAGTCCTGCAGTCTGTCCGGGATCAGGAGCGTCGGCGACGAGATCGTGAAGGTTTGTGTGGCGCGCAGTGACTGTGATTGTGTGCATGAGCGTGTATATCACCCGTGCAAGGGTGATCCAGCGCGCGCGACCTACACGGCGATATAATCGTGCGAGCACGATTATTCCAGTGTCGCGGCGAGTCGCAAAGTTGTAGGCGACTCGCGTATTATTATTATTGTTTTATATTTGTAAACTCACGGTTTTGACGCGCTAGTGAAATATAACTTAGACTTATTATTTTATATGCTTTTACATTTCTAAACCTCGCTCGTTTACTTCCGATTCCTGTCCCTTCCTGCGAATACCGCCGCCTCCGCGGGCGTTATTTATTAGACAGAAGCAGCTGAGACAGCTGCATGCAACGGAGGTGTTTCGCGGGCGTAGAAGAGTCCTCCGCCGCATCGAGGGAACGCGATCCATTTGTTTAGCGCGTTATTCGTTAATCGAATTTACACCCGGTGTAAATGTTAATATATTAATCAAAATATTGTAACGGGGTGTAAATTCGATTAACGAATAACGCGCTAAACAAATGGATCGCGTTCCCTCGATGCGGCGGAGGACTCCTCTACGCCCGCGAAACAGCTTCGTTGCATGCAGCTGTCTCAGCTGCATGCAATATGCATATATGTTTACTATAATAATTAAATATATGTTATACAAATTTATATATATATATACATATATATATGTGTGCGTGTGTGCGCGCGCTCGTGTGTATGAAGTTTCGGTGCCGACGAAATTCTCGTCAGTCGCCTGCTGATCGTCGGAGCGCTAACACTACAAAAAGTCGCTCTGTCGTTCCGTCGTTCCGTCGCCCCGTCGCTTTCTAAAGTGCCTTCAAAACCCGAGGCACCTTGGATAGACAGAGAAGAGGGGAGGGATTCTCTCCAAAGTTATGGCTATCCAAAGTGTCTCTGAATTCTCGAGGAGAGAATTCAGAGACACTTTGGATAGCCAGAGGGGGAGGTGGACTCTCTTGAAAATACAACTGGCACCATGGAGAGTAAACCATTTCAGCCTTGACCTCTCACTGGCTCGGGTGAGAGGTCAAGGTCAGTTTTGTTTACTTTCTTCATGGTGCTGGGGTACTACTAATATATTAAAAAAATTTACTTATTAAAATTTTCGTATGCTTCATGATTACCGTCAAATGACAACAAAACAAGCGTCATTACGTAAGACATCTGCTGCTAGTTTATTATTAAGAGAAATTATGATAGGAGAGTATATATAGAAATATTTTTATTTTTGTGTATTTTATCAACCTTAACATGTAATCTTACCCGCATAAATGCATTGAATTACAAAAATTTTAGTACGTATATACAAATACATTTATTAACTCGATGTTATCCATTGTGGCAGCATATGTCCAGTTTCATCGTAACTGCGCAAAACAACTCTTCCGCTCGGGAGTATTGAAATCCATGTAACGCTTCCGTGATTTAATGATAGCCGCAACCATGCTTCTGAAGGAAATTGTAATACTCTAGAATAAAAATAATCATATTTTATTTTAATATAATTATATAATTAAAAAATTAAAAATTTTTAAAAAGTTTCAAAGAAATTAAACCCATACGTATTCCTCTATCCAATAGAATGCGAAGTTGTTTTGACCCCGCTTTTCGGATCAAAATGTGACCTTTCAATCGAGAGTGGAATAATGGTATATTGTGTATCAAGAGCGTAAAGTAGTCTTTTTTTGTAGGCTTTTTTTGTAGGGCGTTTACGAGCCACAGACGAGTACTATAATATCCACATGAGGTCAAAAAGCTTGCTTAACCCTTGGTGCACACTATAGTTTCTGTAAAGTATGTATTGATTTCCGAGTTTTTTGTACCTATGTAAAGACCGTACTTGCTATAAGGACGGGCTGCGCGAGTATACGAATAATTATTTAAATTTAAATGAACTAGCCTTCGGCTCGAGAGCCTTATGTCACCAGAGTTACACGCGGACTGCAAGATCTAAGTGCGTCTTGCGCTACTCGTCTGCGTGGACGAGTACTTGTGCGCGGACGGTATGCTGTCCGCGCTGCCTGCAAAGGCGGACAGGTTCGTTTTGCGCGGACGTTGTTGGTGTCCCAGTAGTATTGTCCGCGACTATGTTGCTTGCCCTTACCTTGTGTGGCTTATGGTGTAGACAGCAAATGTTTGTTCTCCTTCCATTCTCGTCTTAATGGTTTTAGGTTGTTTAATGGATGTTATTGATTATTAATAATAATTATAGACTGATTAATTGTTATTGTATTTGTTTTATTGGAGACAACCCAGAACTCGGCAGATGTTACAGTTTCGTATAATTTGGTTATTATAGTATTGTTGTTATGGTGGCGTTTGACGCTTGTATAATTGAACTTAACTTACAATATTTTCATATATTCTGTCTCTATCGTGACCTGGATACTGGAGACTCCTTCGTGACACGTCAGATGCTAATTAGTCTTAATTCTACACGATTACTCGTGGCTGATTGGATTATAAATAATCTAAGTTGCTCTATGGTTTCCCACTAACTCCGGTCTGCTATCGACGGACCCTTCGCCTATTGCTCGATGCAGACTCTCAAACAAGAAAACAAGGAGTTTACTATATCTCGCACGCAGAGTTTGAGTGGTTTACACACACTCAATAAGCAATGCGTACTGAGAAATAGCACTCGTACTCGCTGACCGGGTACAGCTACACGACAACAGGTTACTTGTACAAAAAGCGCTCCGTGGATCGTTTCCTGGCTTTTTAAAGCCTCGGTGACGATTCAAGGAGTTGTGAAATTAAATGAAACGCGGCAACGATCGACCAATCAACAACTGACCTGCAAGGATGAGGTACAAAAGTAAGTCAGTATACGCGCGTAAGAAGTGCTGACTCGTAGGTGAAAGCACTCGCTCGGATGTTCGGCGATCGGTCTCGTACTATCGCAATTGGTCTAGTATACGTCTCCTGCATGAGTGCACAAATGCGATCGTACAGGCACTACACACATACGTAAATGCCAAAGAATATATGAACATGGGTCATTGCACATATAAGCGGAACTAAGGTGACTTTTTTGGCACGGTACCTCGAAGTATTTAGTTTTATATATGATACATATACCTATATTTATATGTGCCAGTACATGTTTTAATCATTTTTACAAATTTTTCAAAAAGTGTACAAAATAGCTTTCTTTGCACGCTTATTTGAAAAACCGTGCAAAAAATACTATATACAACTCGAGGCCAAAGTAGATTTTTTCCTTGGGTGATTATACTAACCTTATGATAATATTTCTTTCTAGAGTGCTTACTGCCTTCCCTTCGCTCGAAAAATATTCTCGTTCGGGCAACTCACCCGCGAGATAAACCTTCTACTTTCGCCCTTTGTTGCATAATGTACTATATTTCTTGCACCTACTGATATAGCCCAACAGTCATAAATTCTTGGCAATAGGCCCTTATTCAAAAGATATAATTTTTAAACAGGCGTAAAGTTCCAGTTTTTTCGTTAGCGGGCAAAAAAAGCTAGCCTTGGTCTTAAATATTGTTAAATAAATTCTACTATTATCATTCTCTAACCTTTATACTATTAAGTGATTTTAAAATTTCAAACATAATTTGTAATAATATACACAAAAGTACTCCAATTGTAAGCACGTCCTTAGAACTAGCAAAAGCCTTTGACATGGTAGATCATGAGAAACTTTCAGATAAATTAGATAGGTATAGAATAAGAGTTAAGACCCTTAATCTAATAGATAGCTGACACTCGGATAGAAAAAAAAGTGTTTTCTATCTAATAGTTTTTTTTCATCATATAAATAAACGATCTACTGTCCAGGAAACCCCTCTAACCCGAGCTCACCGATTTTAATAAGTTTTTGATATATTGTAGTACTCAAAAAAAAAAGGAACACGTATTTTTTGTACTAACATCTACTTTATAGAGGTAAAAACCACCTTTAAATTTTACTAATTTTTAATCATTTTATGTAGTTTATATTTAAGGGTTGCTTTACGGTATTTGGGGATGGTTGCATAAAAAATCCTAAAACACGCCAACTAATATATTCAATGGAGTGTACAGAAAAGCTTTTCTTTAGTTTTTTGAGTTCATAATCTGGTTTTTACAAAGAAAAAAAACGTTAAAAATAAGATTTTTTTTTAATATAAAATAACGGTTGCAACCCCTTCAGTCATAAACACATCTTATATCTTTTCATTCTTATGAAATATATTTGCCACTCAGTTTTATTACAAAATATTAGTTAAAAGTCAAGATATGATGAAAAAACTATTTTCGGGGGTAAAATTAGGAGGTGGTTTTCACCCCTTGAAATTGGCTGTTAACACAAAAAAAATACGTGTCCGTGATTTTTTCATGTACTGCAATATATTAATAACTTTTTAAAATCGGTGAGGTCAGGTTGGGGAGGAGGGTTCCTTGTGAGAGATATTCAAAGCGGTACCACAGTGTTCTGCGGATGACGCTGTTATCATTGCCAGTAATAAAACATGGTCATCTGTGCATGACAAAATCCTACTTCCTCTTCGCACAAGCACTTTTTTTCTAGCATGTGGCTCGCCAGCTCTCGACCGGCAACGAAGCTAAACATATAATGTCCCTTTGCTATCTTAATAGTAAGCCACACAGAATACGCACACACACACCGTACCGATATCGAGAGTCTACTTTGTGGATACTTTTCGCATTCGAGTTTTCGCGCATGAATTTCAAACAGCTCAGCGTGTATTTAATCGCAAAAGTTCCAGGAACGCGTAAGGCGTCAACGGAGTTGCTGGTGCTGATTTCCGTTGCTAATTGCCGTTGGATCCTGATGCTCGCTGCGTGTATCATTCGTTTGTAAGTCGCGATGGGTTCTCGGATTCTCGATACAGCAAATTAACGAGAGGGAGTTTATAACTTCCCTGGACCTGGACGCTCTACCCTGGCCGCTGACGATCGACATCGACCAAGCTAGATTCTTTGACTACCGACATGTCTGTATCCAGTTTACACCCACCTAAGGTGGTATAAGGGAGATCGCCAGCAACCAACCAGGAAATTTCAGCGCTCTTGCAAAACTTATTCCTAGATTATTGATAAATATGATCGCATAGCGTTGAGGTCTCAGTGAAAAATTCGAATCTAGTACAACGTGCAATAAGATACAATAGTTTATGCGTTATGCGACATGTATTGTACTTGCTTGAAAAGTCAGGGCGGTTTAATTCTGGCTCGTTAGTCGATCACCTAAACCGAGATTACACATAAACCAGTAGAATTACACTCGTATTACAGAAAGCGGTCGTTTTGATATAAAATCCTATCTTACATTATATTAAAGTGCTTCCAGTTTTTCTCCGTATTTCCGGTACCCCGGTCTCCCGGAGTCACACTTTCTACAATTCTAAATTTTATTAGAATAAGAGTGATCTCTTGTAATTCGCATCTTATTTTAACCCCTTTTACAGTGCGTTTACTTCTGTAACAATGTCAACATAAGGGTACAAATTTCAGACCCGTCACACAGATCGCCGAAGCGAACAGCACCCTTCCTCTGAAAACCATAAAGTCGAAAAAGTATCACGTTTGAAGCACAAAAAGTTCAAATGTGAAATAGTATACAACTTAATTTGAAAAATTATTGACTCGGATTTTTCAAATTAATTAGCATACAGAACATTAACTAAGCGAAAAAAGCATGAAATACATAAACTGCACAGCATTTCCAACGCGTAGTCGATACTGGTACTACAATCCTTCTAATGAAAAACTATTGTATACAAATCAATAGAATTTATGGTATTAAATATTTCTTATTGAGCAATCTTTCCCCTGGTGCAATATTAACGTGATTTTGTGATGTATTTAAATTACGTCTGTTACAATGCCGCTATCCTATGCGGGTCTTGGGCATTGTCGTCTAGATCGGACGAGTGGGTGCCTATCACCACTACACAGCGCGTCCTTAGGTTGCGGATAGAGGAACAGCCCCTGAGAAAGAGGTTCGCTGCGAATAAATTGAATAAGCAGCCGCGGACAGCCGATAGGAACAGGCGTGGGTGTGATGAGCCCACACTGTCGAACGCATTCATCTAGAAACACTACGGAAGCACCACAACAAAAAAACACTTCACATTATCTCTTATCTCTCAATCTATCTCTTTCATCACACATTACAAAAATGGGCAAAAATCCTGCTGCCGAGGAGTCCGATGCAGACGCTCATCAGTTCCAGAACGGCAGTAGCCAAGACAAGACCACTACTCATTATATTCACAATTCATACATTTCATATTTACTGTAACCTTGAGTCCTGCACTTATCACGCAGTGTATTTTATAATTGAATAAAGTTTACCTCAAAATAAAATATACTTTCCTGATTTTGCGACGAGGTCGCCAGTGACCAGCTCCCACTGATGACTGGCTGCGCAACACTAACTCTATCCGTTAGATTTATTATTTCCGCGGGGAGGTCCTGCGATCGTCACGCGTGTGGGAGCGCACGTTGGGCCGAGTGAGGATGGGGAGGAAACTCTTAAGAAAACTCACTTTTATTGGTTAGAACACACTCTTTATTACCTAGCACTCTGTACACCGCCGAAGCCCAAGCGGCTAACGGCGCCACGCGGCAATGGCCGCTCTCTTTGTCTCTCGTGCTCGCGCGCGCCGTGTCCCATTGCCGCTGCACCTGAACGCCGGTTGCCGCAGCTCTCTCACTCACTCTCACACGAATACTCTTCTCCGACGTGCCGCACCACGTCAGAGCACGCCGTCTACACGCACACACAACGCTCTCACACTCTTTCTCTCTCGCACACTCACACTCAGTTTAACTATACCTCCGCGGGACTGGGACGAACCCTGCTTTCCGTTCCTCGAACACGCCGCGAAGAAGGCCGCCTAGGATCCGATGCGGATGACGCTCGTGTCCGGGTCAGCTGGTCCTCTGTCGTGGCTCTCTCCTTCTGCTTCCCTCTTCTTCCTCTGAAGGCTCGTCCGGGCGTCGGCGTCTCGGCCAACGGGGACGACTCTCGCGGTCTGGGTTGAGGTGGCATCGTGGCTCCTGCCGACGTCGCACCGATGTCCAGTCCTCTCTCCGCAGCTTCAACTCCCCAAGGCTTCCTCGTTGCTCTCTCTCTCTCTCTCTCTCTCTCTCTCTCTCTCTCTCTCTCTAATTAATCTAATCTATCTCCGGGGAAGACCTCCTCGAGTTGACAGCAGCTCCTCTTCTTTTCTGTAGCTCGAGATACGTGAGAGCACCTCGAGATCCAGTCAAAGACTGTCGTTTTCGGGCGCTCGCGAAAACCCCACTCTACTTCTCCTTACGTCACGCGGGAGAAGGCATCCAATTGGCTTATGCGTCCGCACGGACTCCTCGCGCTGAGCGGTCGAGACGCGGATTGGCTGATCCGCCGCCCCTCGACGCGGCTCCTCGGGACTCTGCTCTGAAGCCGGCGGCGGCGCGCTGGCGGTGTTCTCGGAAGACAGCCGCCACGCTGCCGCGACGCCGGCTCGCGCGACGCATCGCAACACGCCGGGCCCTTGTTGTCACTGCGAGGCGACACTGGATTCCCGGTACTCGCAGCTTAGCCAAAAACAATTTTGCCGCCCTGGATTTTCATCGCAAAATCCCGAACGGCTGCGACGCACATCGTCGCAATTTAACCAATATGTTATGGGCCCAGGATTCGGTGCGCGATAAAAGACTAAAGACAGTTCAAGTTAAGTGATTTGTATAGTGCATTGAAAGTTAAAGTTTACATTCTTCGTCATAAGGAAAAATGACAGAAAACTCCGGATATTGTACCTCCATCCAGAAGCTCAACGACAAAAATTACGGCGTTTGGAGTTACAAAATGGAGCTAATGCTAATCGACGAAGGCGTATGATAAGTGATCACAGAAGAAAAGCCCGCTGAAGCAGAAACCGCAAAATTAGCTACGTGAATGAAAAATAATGACAGGGCGCGCGTTAGAATCGGTCTTTCAGTCGAAAATCAACATTTTACATTCATGCAGATAACTTTTAACGAGTTCGACTTGCGCCAATTTTTTTTTCTTTATAAAAAATGGACTAGAAAACACATAGAAATTTTGTATTCAAACTTTTATTGTGAGTAGGTAAACTATAAGGGTTCTGGATCATGAGAGTTCTGGATCATAAGAGTTCTGTATCACGAGAGTTCTGGATCACCCGAGAGTTCTGTATCACGAGAGTTCTGGATCACCCGAGAGTTCTGTATCACGAGAGTTCTGGATCACCCGAGAGTTACAGCCCACGATAGTTCTAACCCACGAGAGAAACTCAAACTTTTTTTTATCATTCTTTATCGATGGATCGAACTAGCACGTCTCTCTCGATCTTGACTTATTTTATTTCTCTCTTTAGCGTAGAACTCCAGTCGTCTGGGAGTAAGAATTGCTCTACTCTTCATGTCTGTATATGTCACAAGCATTTCTCCTCGAGGATGTTGAGATCTGTCTCCCAAACGAATAATTTCTGCAATGTCCTGTTGTAAACGGTGTCTAACCGGTAGTTGCTCTAGATTTTGCTGTGGTTGCCACTTCTCATCTCTCCGAATCAATTTCTCTTGCTGTTTAGCCTTTTCTTGTTTTTCTCGCTCTAGACGTTTTGCGTTCAGATATTTGGTAATACTCCATTCTTCATTGAAAGAGTAAGAAGTGACTAGTAGTAACTCCATTTGAAGTTTAGAATGATGCTAACTACCTCTAGAACATCCACATCAAAACTACTGAACTGACTGAGACATATACATCTAGTTATACTAGTACCTCCACCACCACTATCACCACCAACGCTGCTCTATTTGCTTCTGTACAACTCAGCACTAGCTCTTCAGATAACTTCTTTCTACTCCCACTCCATGGAGAAAGTCTCATATGATCTCTTTAGAGGTATATGACTCTCCTTGAAAAACTTTTTCTTAAGTCAAACGTTGTGAAGCGCACAGCTGGCTTTGTAAGCTCCATTATGATGAGGAATATCCCATTTCCAAAGAATCGTCAACGTTAAACTTAAAACGTTTCAACCACTCTTTCTTCAATGAACCCATCACTATCACTTTCCTGGTATCATGCATAGCTTCTCGAAGTATGTTGCCGATTTCTGTGTAGACCAACTCATCAGAACTCTATTGTAGTCCATGATAAAAATTTTCCAACACAGGTTCTCCTTTTTATACTTATCATTGAGTCTTCTCCAAGAAAAGGGTTCTTTGAAGAGAAACACCAGGGGTTCGCTGTTGTCTGCTTCTGAAACTATAGCTAGCTCTTTGAGAATAAAGTCATTGCCCGACTGCTTAAAGCCTTGCATGTCTATGTACTCCATCTCGAACAGGAATGATTCTTTGATTATTCGCAGACGTCCTTTATACTGATATCCCCACTACTACCACCACCACCATTACCACTACCACCATTTCCACCTTGAAAAGTTTAAACAAGTTTAAACTAACTTCTTCACATCTCCATTCATAGTATTGAACAACTCGATCATGCAGAATTAAGCAATAAGCAGATGTTCGAGTCGGGATTAAGTCTCTTGATTCGAATTGCATTTTTCAAAGACTCGTTTTGCTTCGAGCAATCGATAACAACCAACGGTATGTAAGTGATGATGTAGTGTGACTTTTTCAGCATAGGCTCAATACTTTTTCCATAGTATGCACTCTGAAAGTTCGCATACATGTCGTAAAACAAAGCATCAAAGGGCGCGACAGCGCCGCGCTGGCAAGAAAAATTATGAAGTACGATTTGTCGACGGCGCAACCCTATATACTTTGAAATTGGGTTTTCTTAACCTTAAAAAAAAATCTCGAAAGCATTTAAATCATTACTATTGCGCATATGCGCAATCTGTGGGTATCTACTTGAATATATTAACCTAATCTTTCATGATTAAAAAGATTCATCCAAAAATATTAAGTTATTAACTTAATATTGCAAGTTGAAAATTTGCTCGGTATATTTATTTTCGTTCAGGTTTCCATCCTCTCCCGATTTTTTTCGTCTCCTCCGGTCACGTGACTTCCGGTGAGGTTAGGTACTATACACCAGTGATTAAAGTGGTTCATCTACTTTACCGACATTCGTCTGCTACTCGGCGATACACGCAATTATATGCATATAATAGTGCTATACGATTATATGCGAGATGCGATCGATGTCTAAAGCAATAGTACCTTATTGTGTATCGAATAGATCAAGATTTCATGAAGTGCAATAGCAAGGAGGAAATGCTTTGTAAAAGATGTGGAATCTCCCAAAAAAACTTTTTTCAAAAGTGAAAACCTTGGCAAGAAAAAGACTAATAAACGTAGTGAAATCTCTAAATATTAAAATGTCAAGTAAATGTTTTTTGCTATACGGGAAAACTAATTTTAACTTTAATTTTATATGTTAATGCGTATAGCAAAAAACATTTACTTGACATTTTAATATTTAGAGATTTCACTACGTTTATTAGTCTTTTTCTTGCCAAGGTTTTCACTTTTGAAAAAAGTTTTTTGGGAGATACTGATTACGATCAATATCAAGATTGAGATTTCCGTAAGGATAGTACTGCGAGTTCAGGAATAGTTTCACATTACTCAAGTTGCAATGATCGAAACGACTAGCATTGACATCTTTCTGATTCTTTCAATTTATTTGGAATCCTAATATAATGAAACCAAACAATGTCCAAACATGTATTGAAGTAGCTGGAAGCAGAGGATACTCGTACAACTCCCAACTTCGGAAACTCATATCTATCGATCTACCCTTTTGCATATAATTGAACATTCGTATTTTGTGTGGGTTGGATAACAAGACATATGGTATGAACCATTCGATTTTTGTCAACTGAATCTTGAACTCTTCGTATACTGCTGGAGTAGTTTTAGTTACAGCTCTCGTAGATGTTTGTATAACAGCATTCAAATGGTTTCTCGCTCTAGTGAGTGTAAGTTCATGCTTGACATTGACTAAAATTTTACGATAGTCTTCAGCGAAGCCTAGAATCATAATCAGAGGTATAGAAATATCAAAGTAGTCGTCGTTGTTTGTCAGCTGAGTTGTCTCTACAACGTCTAACCATCCAGCATTTTCAATAATCAAACTTTGACTAGGATTAATAGATGCCCAACTTTTCATGAGTGTAGTCAAACCAACATTTTTGCATTTATCAATCTCTATAGCGTTTATCTCATATCTGATTTCATCAAACATATGACAGATTGCATTATTGACTAGCTTCGTATGTGTGAGAGCTGAATCAGCTGCTTTATTTGAGAGTCTACCACATATGCGAAGTGAACTTCGAGATGGTAAAAGACACAAGTCTTGGTGTTGAATAGTAATACGAATTGCATCACTATTGTTGTACGATGAAGCGTTGTAAGGTTGATGAGCGTGCATCTCTTAATGAGCTACAGACTCATCGTAAGTTACAGGTGACTGTATGTATAGAATCTCTTCCATTCTTTTGATAACAGCAAAAGAAAATGCAAGTTACTTTCCACCAGGGGGTATGACTTTTAAGCCGTAGCTTTTTAGAAACTGAATGTTTTGTCGTGTTAGCGCTCATAATGCTCGCTGGCGACTGATGACTGGTCGACATTTTGGGTTTCTTATATACCCTCCACTAGCACTACCACCACCACCACCACCATAGACAACACCCATCACGCTTGCTTGAGATGTAATCTAATCGTAATAACCTCTCCTCGAAAATTAACTAGATTTCCGTCTTGATCGACTATGCGTAGTTGTAAGTGATCTATTCTCTTGACAGTTATTGGTAGATAAATAATACTTCTTGGAATTTCAATGATCTTATATCCTGGTTCCATTGCTAGAAAGAACTCGTGTATTGTATGCACAAGCTGACCGTTTATATAGGCACCAGTAGTGATACTACACTCAACTTGTAAAGCGTTAACTTTGAGAATAGATACAGGTAGATCTGAACTATGAGTGATATTTGCAGCAAGAAGCTTTTCAGTAAAGCCCAACAATTGACCAATAGAGTCCTGCGGTCTGAAATCAATACTATGACTACACTTTATCACACTGCGAAGTGTATTATTGTTTGGCTTGAGACTTATGGATATACCTTCCGAATTTAACGAATCGTAAAGGTAGTTCTCTATATCTTCGATTTCGTAACTGCCTGTTGGTAGAATAACTTCTTCCCTACCGATGTAAAACTTGTTTTTACCTATATCAATATTTGGAATTGAATTGAAGGTTAAAAGTTCAACTAAACCGAGAATATAGTTCTTATGAGGAGACAGTTCGATAGCTGGGAAATATTGAGCTTCAAGTATAGATGATTTACCGGAAAGAGTTAAGGTTAATGAATCAGCCATGATAGTTTTACTAGTAATGCCTTAACTCTCAGCAGTCAACTTCCTTATATAGTCTAGAGCGTTCTGCTCAAGAATTTTAGACATAGGTGACCACAGTTGAATGTGTCAAAGTCTTGATATCTTTCAGGATTGTATTTTATCTGATCAACTCCTAAATACATCATTAGCTCAATAGGTGGCTGAAGGTCACCAAAACTATAAAAAAAAACTACATCACTGGCACGTTTACGATATACTACCCAATGTGTTCCGGGTCCACTTACATCATCCAAATTTACTATAGCCGATTCTCGATAACGAGGACCACTAGCTGGTAACGCGTTTTGCATAAATAGACCTCGGAAATTCGAAATTTTTAAGATTGTAGCATACTTTATTAGATCAGCATCTGAGAGTGCTCTTTGAGGTAATATTACTTTGAGGATCTTTTTTTTCCACCTCATCTGTAAGGCTTGAGCCGAAGACCTAAGCCAGTTTTATATGGTTTCAAATATAGACCTTTACCTAACGCTATATCTTCCATTTTTCTATTATGCCTGCTACTCTCCTCCAATTGTCGCTTTGCAGCGCTCGCATCCTTGACAGCTTTCGCTATACCTGCAGCACCACCTGCTACAGCTCCTGCAGCACTTAAACCAGCAAATATTGGTACAAGGAATGGTAAGAAACCATCTACTTTTGCGGGTACTGGTAAAAGTCGGGGAATTATCACATTCTTTTTACCACCCGCTTTTTTAACAGCCTCCCGAGCACCCTTTAATGCCGAAAGAATGAATTTACGACCATTTTTACTAGGATCAATCGACTTAGAAGCAACCTTCACTATCTGATTGAATGTAGTACGAGACCTCTTTAAGCCCATTCCACACTTTGACTTGGTCTTTCTACTCTTCCTTCGCCTCCTCCTCGCGCTTCTCTTTCCCTTAACACCTATTACAAACCTAGACTTTAACCTCATAGCTTTAGATACTGCGTAAGCGTCTACTTTTTCACCAATGTCAGCGTCTTTCGTTGAAACTCTTTGTGAAGCTTTATTAGCTAAAACTTTATCAGCGAAGTTTTCGCGATTCTGCGAGTAAGCTATATCGTGTTCTTTGCAGGCCACGTCAAGAGGATTGATTCCTGGATCACCACGAGCTAAACGTTTAGTTAATTTAGTACCTGGTCCACAATACTGATATCCCGGTAAGTGAAGTTCAACTGGTAGCTTATTGATTAATTTGTTAAGAAACCCACGTCCTTGACGACGATGACGTTTGTAAATGATCATTACACTTTGAAAGTCAAATGAGATCTGTTGCAGCGCAGCTATATAAGCGTTCTATTTATAGTCTTGAAGACAGTTGTAATTCTGATCTCCTATGAACATGAATTTCAGGAAGCAGTCTGTAGAACTACCAATAGAGAACTTCGATACTATCATCGAGCAGGAGAAGAAGGAAAAGCGTCATGGGCACTTACTTCCAAATAGCATACGAGCTGTATTTTGTGGACCCTCAAACTGTGACAAAACAAACAGTCTACTTGCTCTAATAACCCACCCCAATGGACTTAGATTTGAGAATGTGTATGTCTACTTTAAATCACTCAATCAGTTAAAATATAAGTTTCTGAAAGATGTTTTGGAACCTTTGAATGGTATACAGTATTTCTCGTTCAGTGAACATGATGATGTAGTTGCTCCTGATAACGCACTTCCTAATTCTCTCATGATATTCGACGATGTAGCGCGTGAAAAGCAAAACAACAGGAGAGCATTTTACTGCATGGGAAGACACAAGAAAGTTGACTGTTTCTATCTCTGTCAGTCTTATGCACAAGTCCCGAAGCATCTGGTGAGCGATAACGTTAACTTGATGGTTATTTTTCGACAGGATGATTTAAATCTAAAACACTTGTACGATGATCATGTCAATTCCGATATGTCTTATGTACAGTTCAAGGATTTATGTTCAAAATGTCGGAAGGATGATAAGTATGGATTTCTGATGATACACAAAGATAGTACTATAAACAGTGGTAGATATCGAAAGGGTTTTGACTGTTTTGCTATAAATGTAGCTCGGTGATGCTAGCAGTCAAAAGTTTATGTTTTATTCTCAAAGCATCAACATAAATGATGATGATGATGATATTCAACGAAAGAAGAATATACTGCATCAACTTGTAAAAGCACAGAATGCAGTTAAACGTGTGATTCACAAATATACTTTGAAAATGACAATATCAACGTAGGGGATATGAAATATCCTAAGACTTCTGGATTGATGGAACTGATCATTGCGAAAAATCCTAATCAAGATCATGTAAATCAAAGTGATCTAGGCTTAAAGCTAAAATGTGGCTACAATTCAGTCTTCAAGGTAATTACAAGTGGTTTGATATCTTATCTGGATTGCTAGTGAAATATAACAATACTAAACATCGAACTATTGGTATGAAACCTGTCGAAGTCACTACTATCAATCAAGCTCAAGTTCTGAGGCGATTTCCTCTCAAAACTATATCATTAAAGAAGTCAAAATTCAAGATTGGAGATAAAGTACGCGTGAGTAAGATGAAACCAGTACTTGAGAAGGGATATACAGCCCACTGGTCTACACAAATATTCACAGTGAGCAAAGTAGCAACTACGAATCCCGTAACTTACCACCTTAAGGACTATCAAGATCAGCCTATTACAGGCGGATTTTACGAGTTTGAACTATTAAAAGCCAAGCATCCGGACGTATATCTTGTAGAACAAATTCTGAAAAAACGTGGGAATAAAGTCTATGTTAAATGGTGAGAATTTGAGAGTTCACACAATATTTTGATTGATAAGACTAATGTATAATAAAAGAACAAAAAAAATTTTTTTTTTGAAGTGATGAGAGCCCCCACCTTTGCACTCATCTGTGAGGTACGACCGAAATCATCACTTATACAACTTTTACTTTGAACTCGAAAATTCAAAGTAGGAGATGTATCCGTGACTTATTTACCTCTCCATTAACTTAATTTTTTATTTCATTTTTTATTTATTTTTTTCTATTCTTTTATTTTACATTAGTTTACAATATTTTACGCGGTGTTAAATTCAATGGGGTTGTTGCCCTTGGAGGTCAAGAACATTTTCATCTTTTCAGCTTGAGCTGCCATACTCTCGTACAACTCCTTATTCTTCTCGAGTGAAAAGGATATTCTTGAAGGTAGACAAACTTGACAATTATCGACAAGAGTAGCAATAATTTTCAAACCATATATAGTGTTGGCTTGCTTCAAGGCTGTCACCATATGATTATGACCAACCTCCAGATCGGAGATCTTTTTCGTTGGGAGAAAACCTCCACTGGCAATCTTGTTAATAGCCGTTAAGTCCATGATTTATTTTACGTACTTGTAGTTGTGTTGTTGCTGTCGTCTTCAGGAGTATTACTTGAGCTGAGAAATCGAGCGAATGATTTCTTCTGACTCGCTCGCGTCCTTAAGTATTACTCTCCCTACTCCACTACCGCCAGAGGTGGCGCTGCTGCTTGCACACAATTGGGTCAGCGCTGCTGCTGCTCGTACACGATTGGGTCGGCGCAGCTCTACCGCGAGTAGAGGGGAGCTGCTACGGTGGCGCTGTGGTGGGGGGAGCTCGGGAGTCGAGCCTTTTTACTCAGTGGAGGTAAGTCGTCATCACCGTCGGTAGATGGCGCTCTTTCGACATTGGCGGAAATAGCCTCTTCTTCTTCTTCTTCTTTTTCTTCTAACGTCAAGGCGATTTTTGTTGTTTTCTCTGTTTGAATAATGTGGAGACGGCTTCTGATGTTATTTTGCTGTCTACTCACAGTCACGTTCTCCTTCAGACAACGAATGTAGTCGTCAAAGTTGATTGTGTCTTTGACAACCGAAGACTTTACACCTTTAGCCTTTTTAATCGAACCTTGGTCTTCAATATTCGCAGAATACATCTTACTTCTGAGACCAACGAACTCTGTCATAATCTTTCCATTGCACTCATCTTTCATAAGGCCAACTATTTTTTTATTCATCAGCGGGATGTCAAAATGATTATCTACAGGATAATCAGAGGTATCAAACTCATGAATATCCTCTCTCATCACTGCATACATATTGACTCCGCTGACTTCATAAATAAGACTGTCTGTATAGTGTACAGTAGCTTTGCCTTGTCTCCGACTCGTTCCCGCATATACTCATAATGAAACCGATACACTAGAGATTTTGACAAGTCCAACACACTGAGTCCAATGTAGAGTGGTTTACGAACAGTGATCTCTGTACGAGAGAGTTGTATTGCGACAAGGTTTTCGTCGAACACCGAACAACTATGAAAGTTGAGTTTCGCGATATACGCTTCAGCACTGTAACGTCCATTCCACTTATTTACAAGTTTTACATCAACTCGTTTCCGTTAATTTTCCATGGTTTTGCCATAGACCGCGTTGTAGTCGATGTACGGCTTCAGCCATGCTTTCTGATTGAACATCAACGCTCGATGAATTTTTTTCAATCGAAGACCATGTTTGAGTGCAAACAATTTTGATATTACTACAATTTTTAAAATAATAATAAGTTATTATTACCATCCATAAAGATTGTTAACGTCATAATACATTAAATATTTTGATTCTTTAGTCTCATTGAATCCAGAACTCATGTAGGGATTATTGGCCTCAGCGTATCGATTGCTGCACTGACAAATAGCAGCATGTCTATATCTGTTAGGAGCTCAAGCTTTACACCGGTATATTTCAACATGGCATCCCATGTAAATCCTGGAGTGGTATAGTAGTGTTCTGGATCTAACCCGTATGCGTTGAGACAGTTGATTCCAAAATTTTCAAACACATCGGCCAACAGGAGCACATCGGTCTTTAGATAAAGATCCGAGTATTCGCCTAGTGTTTGTATGTTGAATGATTCCCAAACAGTCTGTGCGTGCTGATAATCTTGTTCTGATACCTGACTATCGTATAACTTACTGTAGAAGCACTGTTTTTCAGGTAGTGATGTTTCCTCCAGGTTCTCTAATGAGGCGATATGATCATATGGAAACACACCTTTTCTCTTGAGCAGCTCAATTTGAGCATCTGTATTAATTGATCTTGAACTCTTTCTCGGCAATGTCAATTTTTTCCAAGTACGATGCTAGTTTGCCCAGAGAAGAAGGCACGAAGCGGATAGAGTCGATGAATCTAAAGTTGATTTTTCTATCTTCTATGAGATGTACTTTCCCTTATTTTCCGGGATGAGAGAGATTCTACCTTTGAAATTATTCGCAAGCTCTTTTATAAAGAGGTGTGAATCATAACTACTTAGATTGTGAAAGATCACTGGTACGAATCTTGAATCTTTGTAGTTTATATTGCAACTGTTGTGTGCCGCTCCACGATATCTGATATAAAAAATAAAAAAACATTTGATCAAATAAATAAGATAAGATGACAGTAAAACTGAGCAAACTCACCGTCCAGTGATGTGACAGTGGTCTTGAACTTTTGTGTCCTGATCGCTGAACGGTTCACGGCAGATGTGGCATCTGATGGCATTGGCGAATGCTCTCTCATTAACATCTCTCATTTGTTTAGGATTTTTATGTATAGCTTCAAGTTCGTCTGCTAGCTCACGAAGTCTATCAATAAACCACTTTGCAGGATCTTCATCGTGGAGAGAGTTCTTTCTATAACCCAAGTACTTTACTACTACTGTTGCTCCCGCCTGATTGGATCGGAGCTGCTTCTCGTGTGTTCTGATTGGATCGGCGTAGTTATCTTGGACGGCTATATAAGAAAGTATCGTGCTCTTGAAGGTTGTCCTTCGCAGAAGAAATTGCGAAAAAATACCTTTATGCCATGCAGTCATCATAGATTATGTTGGAATCCAGCATGTGCAGTTCAAGACGTATACGCTTTGAAAGCATGGATGCTTGAACAGAGAGCAGCAGGATGAAGAAGAAGAGGATTGACGTTTGCAGATGTGTATGGTGTGGATGAAGTAGACTATGATGATGATGATAAGAGTTGTAATTGTAAGATTTGTAATTGTAAAAATTTTGACTTAAAAGAAAAATTGTATATGATGTATAATTGATTATTTGAATAAATATTTATCAAATCATACTTACTTGATAAGAGTATCTGGATGGCATTTTGAAATACAAAAAAAAAATTGGATAAAGTATATGCTAAAATTCTCATTGGTTGTATTCCAAGAAGCTATGATTCTCTTTTATGATTGAATTCTAACCTAAAATTATTTTCGTAAGTTAACTTAACCTAAAAAATATATTCATATAAATGTTTTTGAAATGTATTAGTCCTAAGAAAGACTGATTTTTTTCATTGTCTTTATAGTTTATATATATTTTTACTCCTAACTCATCTAAAGTATGATTAGATTGACGCTTTTGTTGTGTTAAAATAGTTTAAAAAAAAATGTTGTGCTCGAGACATAACCTCAATGTTTCGAATTTTTGCGTTTCTGTCAAAACCGCTTCGTAAAAAGACAGATCAAGGAAAGTAGCTCATAGGATCGGTGCTGCTGCTACAGCTTGCATGTGATTGGATCGGTGCTGCTTCTCGTATTCTCTGATTGGATCGGCGTAGATTCGTCACGAGTAGAGGGGAGAGCTGTGCTGTTGCTCACATGTGATTGGATCGACGCTACTTCTCGTATGTTCTGATTGGATCGGCGTAGATTCACCGCTCTGATCACCAATTCTAACATACAGATGTGGGAGAAATCCTATATAAGTAGCTGTTAAGTGGTGATTAATCATTCATTTCGTTTGAAACTCCAAGCTGTCAAGATGAGCCAGAACGAGAACACTCTTGATTACATGGACTGCCTCGAAGAAGATGGCTTTCTTGAACAACCTCCAGCAATGGATCTAATCAGCGCTTTTCGTTTGGTTAGAAGCAAGGCTGAGAACCCTGATAAGTTAACAGAAGAACAGAAGGTTGAAGGTGTCGAGAAGGTCATTAAAGCTGCTTATAAAAAAGGCTACATCGTTCCCAACATGAAGGCTAGAGACAACAAGAATAAGAGTTCAAAGTGGTTGAGAAAGTTCATCTCCTCTTCCTCCACAACCATCGCTACCACCTCGAAGAAGAAGAAGAAGACTGAAACGGAAAAGAATGAGGTAAAAAAAGATGAAGAACATCCCTGGATAAGGAAACCAACTCGTCGCCACAGAGTTGTCGCTGGAAAGTCCACAGTGGACACTTCTCCACATGACTCAAGAAGATAGAAATCTTCTCTTAAAGAATTATATACAGGGTGTCTGAAAAGTTCCGGAACGGCATGATAACATCCGAACTAACAAAGGTAAAAAAAAATAAAAACACATGGTTGTTAGGATTTTTTCCCAGCTATCCGATGGGAACCTTAAATTTGACCTTGACCAAGTCCTTCAAGGTCATTTGAAGGTCAAATCGATTTTTTTAAATAGGACATCCTATTTTCGACCCCGGAAATGAAAAGAGCGGAAAATTTTACGTTCAAATATGGTCTAAAATATATTAAAATTTGACCATGCAAGGTTTGGACAAGGACAAATGCAGGTTTGATACGATAACTCGAAAATTAGAACTCGTAGAGAACAACATTTAAAACGTAATATTCATAATAATTATCCAGCTATTTGATGGAGACCTTGGTTTTGACCTTGACCATGACCTTCAAGGTCATTTGAAGGTCAAATCGATTTTTTTAAATAGAACCCTCCATTTTTGACTCCGTAAATGAAGGGAATGGAAAATTTAGCGTTCGTATAGGGTCTTGACCATTTTTAAATTTTGACTTTTGCAGGTCATGAACAAGGTTCATCCCAGGTTCAGTTCGATAACTCGAAAACCAGAATTCGTAGAGAAAATTATTTAAGACACAATATTCATGATTATGACCTTCAAGGTCATTTGTAGATTAAATCGCGGATAATTTTGCGTCTTAAAAACGTATCCAATTTTAATCTTAACTTAACTTGATTGCTTCATCGCAAAATTCTACATCATCAACTAAAATTATTCCGATAGTCAAGCAACCCCATTGTTGAACATCCCTGACATTATAAATTTTTTAGTTATCATTATCTTACTTCTAAACTGCTTCAGCATAATTTTCACCCCGTAGACTCAAATTACTCCACTTCTACTTTCACTTTTTAATTGCTTAAATTTTCTTGACACAAATAATAATAATAATAATAATAGTAACGTGTCAATTTTTAAACCTTCTATTAAATGGACAAGACTTGTTTAAATGAATAATGAACATTAACAATTTAAAGAAGGGTTCATAATAAACCATACAACTATTTTTAAAATTAAATTTTAATTTGACCATCAGAGATATTGTTAATCAAGAATTTCTAAAAAATTTCTTCGTTTAATCTTTTCAATCTCAGTCATCTTTTATCCAATTTCAATTTACCAAAGCTCATTTTTTATTTCTTAGTATCTCGTGATATGTAGAGGTTGACAACATTTTTTCTGGAAAAGAAGTATTTCTCTAATTTTGTCTTGAAAATAGTGTTTTCTTGTTCATTGGTCATTTTTTTGTCGAATATTTTTCAGTAGTTAATTTGTCATTTTTCGCAGTCGTGCATATTTATTATCTGCATATAAACATGCAACACCTTAATGAAAGAGAAAGAATTTCACTTTTGATGATGATAGGCTGGGGTGAACTTAGACGATCTTACGAAGATGCCAAAACTCTCTTCAATGAAACTTTCAGACTTGGCCTTACTCCAATTTCTAAATCTACAGTATCGAGGGCTGTCAGACGGTTTCATGATACAGGAAGTGTAAAAGATCGTCCTCGTTCTGGAAGACCGTCTACTGCAACAAATGAAGAAAAATCACTAGATGTCTTATTGTCACTCATAGAGGATCCCCATTCTTCAATACGCAAAATGTCTCAACAACATGAAATAAGCAAGTTTTCTATTCAGAAAATATTAAAAACTAACAAATTCCATCCATTCAAGGTTAATCTTGTGCAAGAGCTGAATGAAGATGATTTTGATAGGAGAGTTGAGTTTTGCGAAGAAATGATGTCTAGGATTGTTGAAGATCCCAATTTTGCCTTCAATATAGTATTTTCAGATGAAGCTACGTTCCAATTAACTGGTACTATGAATAGGCATAACTACAGCAAAATCCTCACTGGATGAGCGAAGACAAAACCCAATATCCCGAGAAATTAAATGTTTGGGCTGGAATATTGAATAATCAATTGATTGGTCCCTTTTTCATAGAGGGTAATTTAAATGCAGCAAGATATGAGGACATGTTACGGATGCAAATCGTTCCTAGAATTATAGAGGTTACGGGAGCCAATTTTGAACACACGTGGTTCCAGCAGGATGGTGCAGCAGCTCACTATGGACGCAATGTTCGACAGTATTTGAATACTGTGTTCATTGATCGCTGGATTGGCCGCAGAGGTATTATCGAATGGCCCGCCAGATCACCTGATCTGACTCCTCTAGATTTCTTCCTCTGGGGATACTTAAAAGATCGTGTTTATAAAACTAAGCCACAAAATTTAGTTGAATTACGGCAAAGGATAATTGATGAAAGCACTTTGATTTCGGCAGAACACATTCAAAATTCTATTCATAGTTTTTATTATCGATTAGGTTACTGTCAAGAAACCGAAGGTCATCAGTTTGAACATTTGCTAAAATAATTCTTTCCTTAATTGGTCGGACTGAGTCTTGCCTTAACTGGTTGGACAACACCAAGTCTTGCCTTAACTGGTTGGACAAACCCAATAACCCAAGGCTTGCCTTAACTGGTTGGACAAACCCAATAACCCAAGTCTTGCCTTAACTGGTTGGATAACACCAAGTCTTGCCATAACTGGTTGGACAACACCAAGTCTTGCATGAATTGGTTCGACAGATTCTTGCCTCAATTGGTTGGAAAAACCAAGACCTGCCTTGATTGATTAAACCGCATCTAACCTTAAATGGTTGGACCGAGTCTTATCTTAACTGCTTGGATAACATCAGGTCTTACATAACTGGTTGGACAACAACAAGTTTTGCCTTAATTGGTTGGATAGATTTTTGCCTTAATTGTTTGGAGAAAACCAAGAACTGCCTTAATTGACAAAAAAATGGGTGGTCCTATTTAAAAAAATTAACCTTCAAATCATCAGGAGGGTCATGGTCAAGGTCAAAACCAAGGTCTCCATCAAATAGCTGGATAATTATTATGAATATTACGTTTTAAATGTTGTTCTCTACGAGTTCTGATTTTCGAGTTATCGTATCAAACCTGCATTTGTCCTTGTCCAAACCTTCCATGGTCAAATTTTAATATATTTTAGACCATATTTGAACGTAAAATTTTCCGCTCTTTTCATTTCCGGGGTCGAAAATAGGATGTCCTATTTAAAAAAATCGATTTGACCTTCAAATGACCTTGAAGGACTTGGTCAAGGTCAAATTTAAGGTTCCCATCGGATAGCTGGGAAAAAATCCTAACAACCATGTGTTTTTATTTTTTTTTTACCTTTGTTAGTTCGGATGTTATCATGCCGTTCCGGAACTTTTCAGACACCCTGTATATATATATATATATATATATATATATATATATATATATATATATGAAAAAAATCAGCCTTTTTCAGGGCTAACAAATATTTTTTAAAACGTTCACAAACATTTAGTTTTCTTTATTTACCCATACATCTTAACCTATTTGTGAATTTAGAATTCACTACTTATAGTTTAAAAGGAAAGTGTTCTTACACAACACACACACACACACACTTATCCCTATCAATAAGAAACAATTTTTTTTTTGGTTTCTCAAAAGTATCAGGTATAGTCTGCATTTCATATAATATAAAACTGAAAGATGTTGTAGAATCCTTAATTAACTTATCTATTCTGAAAAAAGGCTTCGCTCTAGGCCAAGGTATTTGTGGATTTGGTGGCAGGAAATATATTATACAGCTTATTGTTGAACGAATAAAGATGATTAGAGAGTCTATAGCTGCTCGAGTTTTACAAGCTGCTCGAAAAACTCGAGTAACTTGACTCGACTCAAAACTCGACTCGAGCTCGTCGAGTCGAGTTTTTGGAGCGGGAAACTCGACTTTTCGGGAACTAGCACAACCATAGCTTCAATGCATCTATAACAAACTTTATAAGAGTATTTTACAAGTAAACCTAATAGGGCAGTATACCTATTAGTAGAGATCTTATTTGTGATTTATTAATAGGGATGACTATAGATAATTTATGAAAACGTTAAAATATTAAAAATTCACATCAGTTTGTGGTGTACAGTCGCACGACTCGCGGGATTATATATATATATATATAACTAGAAATTTGTATAACATATATTTAATTATTATACTAAACATATATAATACATTAATCAAAGGATTGTAACGGGGTGTAAATTCGATCAATGAATAACGCATTAAACAAATGGATCGAGTTCCCTCGATGCGGCGGAGGACTCCTCTACGCCCGCGAAACACCTCCGTTGCATGCAGCTGTCTCAGCTGCTTCTGTTTTGCTGGGTCTACGCGCCACCTGGCGCGTGCTCGGCTACTCAACTGCATTAGATAAGTACTAATAAATAACGCCCGCGGAGGCGGCGGTATTCGCAGGAAGGAACAGGAATCGGAAGTAAACGAGCGAGGTTTAGAAATGACGAAAAAGCACGTAAAGTAATAAGTCTAAGTTATATTTCACTAGCGCGTCAAAACAGTGAGTTTACAAATATAAATGAATAATAATAACACGCGAGTCGCCTACAACTTTGCGACTCGGCGCGCGCCGGATCACCCTCGCACGATATACACTCTCATGCACACAATCACAGTCACTGCGCGCCACACAAACCTTCACGATCTTGTCGCCGACGCTCCTGATTCCGGACAGACTGCAGGACTAGACGTTACTGGACCGTTAAGCAGGGAGATCAAGAAACCCGAACTCCGCGTCACACTCACACACAAGATATATCGATCCGCTGGACACAGCACAGCACACAAGATCACGAGCGAAGTCCTGTGTTTACTATCCGAAGGCTGAGAGCTATCTAAGCGCGCACCTGAAGGATTAGCCCGCGCGCACGCTATCTCTACCTCTATCGCTCTTATTCCCGAATGTTTTTCCTCGCGCGCGCGAGTCTACCCTGTTTCGTCGCGGCGCAGCGGTATTCATACCGCTACGAGTTAGCCGCGGTGCTCAACACGTTACAGTATATAATTTATTGTAATGTTTGTTTAAAACGCATCCCTAGTGCAAATTTTAAAATGTACTAAAACGTAAGTAAATGTAACAAAACGTAATAAAATGTAAGATACTATAATAAAATATAAAAGAAATATATAAAAGTGTACAATTTTGTTGGATTTTGGACCTTTCGTACGTTTTATTACATTTTCTTACAATTTCTTACATTTCCTTACTTTTTATGGCGATTTATTACATTTTTTATTCACGATTTCTTTAATTTCTGTACGTTTTCTTACATTTTATTACATTTTATTACATTTTCTGAAATTGACGTAAGTAACGGTATCTTTATGTCTTACATTTTGCTATTTTTTTTTACATTTTTTTACAATTTGTTACGTTTTTTTAAACTTTCTTACGTTTTTTTACACTTTCTTACATTTTCTTATATTTTCTTGCGTTTTCTCGCATTTTTTTACGTTTTCTAACATTTTTTTACCTCTTGTCACATTTTCCTATTTTTGTGAATTTTTAAAAATAATTGTACAATATTTTGCGGTATATATTTTGCCATTTAACCCTAGTAGAAAATCATCCATTTAAAATGGCCGTAAAGGCAAAAACTGGCTAATTAAAATGTGAAAAAACTGGACATTTCAAATTTCCTAAAAATAGTGATATCTTGGGCATTTTTTATGACTGAAAATTATATTTCATGAAAATATCAATAAATCAATTAATTTTTCAGGTGTAATACAAAATTATTTATATTTAGGCGTAAGCTGAATAATTTGAATAATTCAAACATATGGCGAAGCTCGTAGGGCTTGAGTGGAACAACGTCTGCGTGGCTCAGTCGGCTAAGGCGCTCGGCCGTACTTATTTGGCCTAGTGTAGGGTGTGGGTTCAAGTCTCTGGTCAGACAGAATTTTTCCTGATGCAAAAAATTATTCTATACTTTACTTTAAACTAAAAACTCGAATCCAAGCCTGCTGGATACCATTTTCCAATTTTAACCTTAAACTATGATAAACACGTGTTACCCAGCTGTGTTACTCGACCAATTATACAACTAAACAAGAAAACTGCTTAGTTCTTAGATTCTATTCCTAGAACTGGCCATTAAGTGGGTTTCCGGTTCTACCAGAAAAATAATAAAAAAATTATCAAAATTTTTACAAATATATTTATTTATTTATTTACTACAAAATCATTTATTTATTTCCAAATATTTACATTACAAAATCTAATAAATAATGTAATTCGTATATTTACCTAGGGTACCTTTAACTAATCGAATAACATAAAACTCACTTTTATATATTGGTATTATCATACTTAGACGCAATATTGCTAAATTATCTTTGTTGGTGTGTATATAGATCTAGAGGTCATCCGCGTAAAAAAGATGTTGAATTGTGTTGCCGTCGAGTATATTTTGCAGGTCGTTGATATAGAGGCTAAACAGCAAGGGTCCAAGGACAGAACCCTGTGGAACTCCCAGATTGGTTTCAAGCCACTCTGAAGTTCCATTTTTATTCGAAATTACCATCTGAGATCGCCCCTGTAAATATGATTTAATCCACAGGAGAGCCGCCCCAGAGAACCTCAGCTGTCTCAGCTTTGATATTAATTTGGAAGGTGAGATGGTGTCAAAGGCCTTGTTGAAGTCAAACAGCAGCATAAGCGTCACCTTCTTTTTGTCAATTGCCATGCGTACATCGTCGGTCAATTTTAATAACGCTGTTTGTGTACTGTGGTGTTTTCGGAAACCGGCCTGGAAGGGGTCGATTATATTATTTTTATTGAGATACTCCGTGATCTGGGTGTGCGCGATCTTCTCGAGTACCTTTGAGAGGAAGCAGAGCAATGCAATTGGACGAAAGTCCTTAACATTGGAAGGAGCACTGGTCTTTCTTAGCGTAATTAACTGTATCTGCTTCCAGATACACGGAAAGATCCCCTGAGCGAAGGAGCAGTTAAATAGATTAAGAATAAATTTGCCAATAATTGGGAGGGCCTTGACGACCACCCCGCATGAAATACCATCGACACCCCTCGCTTGCGTGGAAAAATGTGATATAGCAAGGACGACGTAGCTCATATTAACAGGGCTAAAAGTAAAGCCCTCCTCGCTTGCAAGTAAAATAGTGTCCGTTGCATTGTCTATATTTTCGAGGGGTGACACCGATACTCCCGCGAAGTGCTCGTTCAGCTCCCCCGGCGTAAAACCAAAAAACTCCTCCTCCTTACGCCCAGACAGGAGGCCGAGATGACCTTCCAGATATTTCTATTTTCATCAAGGGCGTCTGATAGTTCTTGGAGAAGGAAGGACTCACGCTCTTGAGCAGAACGCATGTCGACCTTGTTGGTGAGTCGAAGGACCTCACCGAAAAGCTCCGCATTCCCCGTGCGCTCATAGCGCCTGAGTGTAGCATTGCGTTTATCGATGAGGAGCCTCAGCTCTGGTCCAGACCAAGGAGCATATTTCCTACGTGGGCAAACCGTTTTCAAAGGCGCCAATTCATCAGTTGCTAATTTTATATTATTATTAAGAACGCATAAAGCGCCCTCCAGATCGGTTTCGATGGAATTCATGGCTGTCCAGTCACAACAAGACAAGAGGTCGACAAGACTAGTTGTGTCTATGCACTTGTAATTCCGGTAAGAGAAAGTGTCACTCGCAAGAGTGGGTGCGTAGATGTCTATCGAGACATCTATGACACAATGCTTGCCGAAACTAGGCAGTCACTCATTCTTAGAGTCCAAGATCGTGTCGTTTTTGTTGGTCATGATAAGGTCAATCCACGTTTAAGACGATGAGGTATGATGTGTGGGACCATGCCGTATGATCTGAAGAGATAACTCTTCGAATAGATGCTTCATAGTAGCAGCGTCGTCTGAGTCAGATAGTAAATCAGAGTTCAGATCGCCCAGTATGATCTTATGACTAAATCCGCCGCATAAGTCCCGCAATACATCAAAAAGGTCTGAGTCCTTTTGCATTGGAATTTTCGGGGGCCTGTAAATAACTCCGAGTAGTACCGGAGGTGAGTCGCCCCTTTGTACGCTACAAAAAAAGGTACTCTGGGATTCCAGGTTTTCCTAGACTAGTATCAGATGAAGCAAGCTTTTTAAATTTCAATCCATTGCACACAAACAAGGCGACGCCACCTCCGTTTACATTTCGATCCTGCCTAATGATGGAAAATCCCCCGATGCTAACTAGGCTATCATCCACAATCGGACCCAGCCATGTCTCCGCAAAGCCAAAGATGTCAAACAAGGGTCGCTCTGCCAAAAAATTACGGACGATCTCAATGCGAGCCCTGAACGAGTTCACATTGAGAAAGTCCGCCCTCAAGCCACTCCCAGTACCCGGCGCATTGTCAGGGGGCCTCGCGAGTCATATAGAGGGCGTCGATGCTGGCTAAGTTGCAGCCGATTTGCTTGCCAGGTCCGACTCAGGTCCGTTACTTGAAGTAGCGTCAGAGTTTTCGTCCTTTTCAGTGACAGTCATGCGTGTGTTTGGTCATCGAGGTTGTTTCGAGCCGGCCTGACACGCCGTGAGAATAACCTGCAAATCGGCAGTCCAGTCCCTGTGCAATGGGCCTCAAACTTTTAAACAACGAGAACTTTTCCTGGGACAGCATTTCATTTAAATAGACTTTATGTCCGGTCAAGCAGGCAGCAGTCTCCGGGTCTAAAGCCCCGGGCTTGATGTCGTTTGTGGTCAGGTAGTTGTTAGCTAGCGTGCTTGTCGCTCGCATGATTTCCCTGACCAGGCCCGGGCTCGCAAGCTTGACGACGATTGATGGCAGCACACCTCAACGCGTCGCTGAATTTGCCGCGATCGCGTTATTGCTCTGAGCCCTGTCTAGACTACGCTGGCGCAGTACACGAGTACTGGCGACGTCGCTCTTCTGTGGGGCGGGAAGAACGGTGCTGAGCAGTGCGAAGGCAGCTGCGCCCGAGATTTTCTCGTTGATATTATCAATATTCTGAATTAGTCCGTGTGTTATGACCTCGCACCCCTCAGCAACGCCTCCCCCCGACCCTGCGTCCTCGCCAGTAGGTGCCATCCGAGGAGAGGAGCATTTACGTTTTCCTGCTACCTCAGTGACTTCACGCTCAATAATACTAGGACTCGAAGCAAGCAACGGACCGCAGTCCGAAACCGGCAACGAGCCCGTGTCGAGGTCCTGGCTAGCACGATGGAGCTTTTTAAGTATTTGTTTCGTTTGTTGCAACTCGTCCCTAAGAATAATATTTTCGTCCAGGAGCAGCTTGTTGTCGTCAAGCAGTCTATTAGACGTGCTGATGTTATCGGCTAGTTGGGTCTCAAGAGCAGAGATACGGGTATTCAATTCCTCCGTACCAACTATGGCGCCCCCTTCTGCTAGTGCAGAGGAGATACCATGTGGTACCGAACCCCTGCTCACGAGAGCCCTCAGGCCATCAAGCTGATCCTGGAGCATGTCTAACCGCTGAAAGAAAAGCTCCATTGTACTCACAGGAATTAAAATATTTGAGATACCCAGTAGGCTAGTGTCTCCCAATGGCGCATCCTTTGCTCTATTCTTCTGCAAAATTGTAGGGTCCAGTGCAGATGAGTCATTAATCGACGCTGATGTGAGCGAAGCGGGCGCCTGTGAGTCGGTGACCCGCCCGGCAGAGGTATTGCGGCATGGCAGGAGAGGATGTCTCTGGCGGGAGCGTCTCTGGCGGTGGTGTCACTGGCGTCTCTGCTTTCCGACCCTTTTTGCACACTGCGTTCATATTTCTGCTTGAACAGCGAGTGTGGCACGGAAGACGGCAGGTCGGGCACGTACTTGTTGGCGGTGTAGAGTCGTCATTGCAGACGGAGCAAACCACTGGTGCCATTGCGGTATCCACTTGAGTGATGCTCAAATTTTGCGCCAGTCTTGACGTTACCATGAAGGAGCAGGGATGCAAACGGCCAAGATGGATCCGACACACGTGTGAGACTCACCTGAAGCAGACGAGAGAGAGAGAGAGAGAGAGAGAGAGAGAGAGAGAGAGAGAGAGGGAGAGGGAGAGAGAGAGAGAGAGAGAGAGAGAGAGAGAGAGAGAGAGAGAGAGACAGACAGAGTACGAGAGTTGCTTGCTGCGGGAATCATCGAACCCTTTGACAGTGCTTGGTCAAGCCCGGTAGTGATGGTGCGCAAAGTGAACTGGCAATATCGTTTTTGCGTCGACTTCCGGAAAGTTAATGCGCTGTCAAAGGCTGACGCATATCCATTACCTAACATGGATGATATCCTTCGTAAACTGCAGAAAGCGAAGTACATATCGACGTTACACCTTAGCAGCGCGTACCATCAAAGACCGTTGAAATCGGAGGCGAGACGGCCTCTGACGGCAAGACCTCTGACGGCCTTTACAGTTCCTGGGCTAGGTTTATTCCAATTCACGCGTTTGCCGTTTGGTTTGGCCGCACAATGTCGAACGCCGAGAGAAATTACAGTGTCACGGAGAGAGAATGTCTCGCTGTCATCTGGGCTATACGCAAGTTCAGACCTTATATTGAGGGATACGGATCACAGTAGCTTGCGGTGGCTGTGCAACTTGCATAATTCCACCGGACGCCTAGCGAGTCGGGAGCTTGAAATGCAGGGCCATGTCTACACTGTGGAGCATAGAAAAAGCCTGCTAAACGCAGTATCAGACGCATTGTCGCGTATGTACAAAGAAGACGCAGTACCAGTCGAGGCAGTCGGATGGGCAAGCGAAACCCAGGACGAATGGTACTGCAAAAAGGTCCGTGAGATACAGCTGCATCCGAGCAAAGATCCGCTGTATATGATGTACGGCGGGCAACTGTACTACTTCTGCCCAGATGAGAAATTGCCAGCGTCTATGAATGACGATATGGCATGAAAAATCGTCGTGCCAAAAGAAAAGCGAACAGAGATCTTGCGAGAGTGTCACGACGAGCCATCAGCTGGTCACCAGAGGCGTGAGAAAACTTGTGCACGCGTCGCAATGTACTATTACTGGCCCGGTATGTACACCGACGTCGCTGAGTATGTTCGATGATGCTTCGTTTGTCAGTAATGCAAAGTCGAACAGCGCTCGCCGAGCGACCTGATGGACCCCTTGGAAAACCGAGTGAATACTCGGCCATGGCAGATCATAGCGGGAGACGTCATGGGGCCGAAACCAAAGACCGCTCGAGGAAACGAATATATTCTCATATTCATATTCGAGGACTTGTTCACCCGCTGGATAGAGTGCATTCCGATTAAGCGGGCGAACGCGAAGACAATCCTGCAGCATCTCCGAGAGCGAGTCTTCTTGCGGTACGGTGCGCCAGAGGTATTCCTGTCGGACAATGCCACAGAGTTCAAAAATAAGGCCACTGATGAATACCTCAGACAACAAGGCGTGCAACATAAGTTGACGCCACCTTATCACCCCCAGGCGAATCCAGTGGAGAGGGTGAATCGCACCATAAACAACATGGTGCGCGCGCTCATCGAGGAGAACCATAACACATGGGACGAGCGATTGAGCGACATCGCCTTCGGGTATAATACCGTGCCCAATTCCTCGACAGGCGTGAGTCCGGCGATCCTGATGTACGGGACTCAACCGAGGAAGCCTTCTGCGGCGAGGCACGAGCAGGACGCCGCTGTAGAAGAAGAATCGCAGCGACACACGATCGATGCATGGCACGATCGAATGTGGGACTTATCCTAGCTGCACGAGCAAGCGTCGCAAAGGACGCAGAGCGCGCAAGATGGTCAGAAGCGCTATTATGACGCCAAGCGTAAACCGGCGACATACAAAGTAGGAGACCTAGTGATGAGGCGAAATCACGTACTATCTTCCGGAGCAGAGCAGCACTTCGCGAAACTAGCGCCACCATATATCGGGCCGTATAAAATAGTGGAGATACGCGGCACCAATACGTATCGACTGGTCGATGAAATGGGAGAGCAAGTCGATCTTGCGCCAGCTGCGCTGTTGAAGCCGTTTTATGCGCCAACGACGGGCGAAGAGTCGCAGAAGAGCGAAGAAGATGGCGAAGCTAAACCTCCGAGGGATTCGAGCGCAGACGCGGGTACTAGCGAAGTACCAGCGCTAAGCGAGCGAGACTTTGTCTAGGAACAGAGCGATATTGCGTCCGAAGCGAGCGAAGTCGACGACCGTTCGAAGCAAGCGAAAAAGCCGCGCGCAATCGACTAAACCCTGCGAGATCGTAGTAAACGGCTAGGCGTGTGCGATCTATGCCAGAGACTCCTAGAGTTGAAGTCGACACCGAGAAGAGGAGACCTGGTCGCCCGAAGTGTTTGAGCAACCGCGGGCATGCGACGACACCTACTATAACCCGTCGACGTCACCGCAAAAAACGCGCGCAAATAAAGCCCAGCAACGGTAGCCACCGTAATGATGTGTTTTTTTTTATCGCCCTAGCATCCCCAGATTCCTAGACGCGGATGCGATGTACGACACTTCGGTTCGTCGCGGACGGAATGGATAGAATCGTTATCTAATTCTGGAATTCTGGAATAAGAGCAAACGCGCGGGCTAATCCTTCAGGTGAGCGCTCAGATAGCTCTCGGCCTTCGGAAGGTAAACACAGGACTTCGCTCGTACAATTCGGAAACTTTAGTGATATTGTGTGCTGTGCTGTGTCTAGCGGATCGAATTGTACCTTGTGTGTGAGTGCGACGCGGAGTCAGAGTGTATGTGCGAGTTTGTATCACCCATGCGAGGGTGAACCGGCGCGTGCGACCTTCACGACGATATACGCGTGCAGCAAGTCACTTATATTGCTTTCATCACCATGTATGCATACGTATATACAGTTAATATTTACATACTACTTAAAATCTTGAATTGGTGAACTTTTTATTATACTCTTGCGTCTACTTAACACTTATATATGTATAGATATGTATAACATAGATAGACAACTACCGCATAGAAACACAAAGTCTAAAATGATATAACTTTAATCTTTGTTGGTATTCAACAAAGCGCAAGGAGACAGGGCAAGAAAGAGAACAAAAGATTCAGCGTGAAACGTGGTCTTAATTCTTTAGCGTAAACGAGACGTGCGTGTACGTCGGGATGACGAGACGAACTAAGCGCTCTGCCGTCCTTTCTCTGCGGCGGCTGAGAAAGGGGGAAAAGGGCCGCTCGTGGTGGGGAGCTATGCTCACTCTACGCGCAGCGTAGAATGGCTAACGCTCTTAAAGACTAGCCCGGGAACCCCCCTGGGTGTTAAATCTAACAATCTTGCTTGCATTGAACGTAACACTATGCCTCATAATTATATAAAATACAAATGTAAATCATTAACTCAATGACACAATTACTGCATCACAGAATCGACTTCTTAAACAAATATCGATCAAGGTACTTTATTGAATTTTAACCGTAAACAAATTTTTACGTGATTTTTTACTATAATGAAATATCAATGACATTATACTTTGCAATAAAATGCAACAGAATCATTTATATACAAGATAAATAATAATTTTAATAAATTAAAAACAATAAACTTTACTAGTTAAGAGGCTGATAAAAAAATTCATCTGCTACAAACATCATAAACATTGAAGAACCTACAACAATAAAATAAATTCTACTAAGTAGATGCTTAATAGAAAAAGTTTTAAACAATAATATTTGTTTTTAATTTATAATAAATCACTTATCTAATAATTCCATTGAAGTACTTTATTGAAGGCAAGATACGCATACATAGAACACTTATGCAATTCAACAAATCATATGCATACACGCACATATATCACTAATTTTTTTTTTTTACGTGGCATTTGGAACTCGAAGGTTTATCGCCTCATCCACGCAAGCCTTCCACGCTGCCCTATCTTGTGTCAACCCCACCCAAGATGCACCTCTCCGATCGACACCCACCCGTCCTATTTCTACTAGATCCGCTTTTACGTTGTCCTCCCATCTACGTCTAGGTCTACCTAGAGGTCGCGTTACCATCGGCATGCCCTTTATGACACGCGCTGCCGCACGGTCGTCTCCCATTCTCGCTACGTGCCCTGCCCATCCCAATCTGCGCTATTTTATTATTCTGTTAATATTTGGTGACGCGTACAGATTGTGTAACTCATCATTGTGTAGTCGCCTCCATTCCCCGGGTTCCTCATCTTTCTTCGGCCCGTATATTTTTCGCAAGACTTTATTTTCAAAGACCCTAAAACGGTTGTCCGCCTGCTTAGTGAGAGCCCACGTTTCGCACCCGTACAGAACCACCGGCAGTATTATTGTCCAGTATATTCTTATTTTAACGTTTTTAGACAACAGCCTCGACTTAAGTAAATTACTCACGGCGTAGAAGCAAGCATTACCCGAATGGAGTCTCTTGTTTATTTCGACATTAATCTCGTTTCTATCATTTATGGTCGTACCCAGATACCTAAATTCGCTAACCTTTTCAAAAGTAAAATCCCCAACTCTGAGATCTCCCTCCCCTCTGCA
>JAZHPH010000153.1:70064-80848 GCA_037356405.1 Nasonia oneida
GAGATCCTTAGCTTCTTCTTCTTTGTCCTCCGTAGGACAGTGCACATTAATAAATACATATCTATACCATTCACCTTCGATAATGATGTACGAGAGCCTCTCATTGACGGATTTGAAACTTTTAACCGAATGTATGATGCTTTTGCTTACGAGAAATCCGGTGCCTAGAGATCCCCCACTCCCAACCCCATACAGGTACGTGAAGTTACCCGATGCTAGTACTCCGCCATCTGGCCACCGCGATTCCTGTATTGCTACTAAATCTACATAATAGAAGATATAAACATATATAAGTAGAAGCATAACGAAAATATAACGCATCTGTATAAATAAACTAACGAAAAACACATTTCGTAATTTTGCAGAAGCATAACAAAAAAAAAATAATAAAACATTATACATTAGTTTATTTTTAGTAGATCGTTCTCCGTCACAATTTTAACTTTCTCCGCATGATCATCTTTTCTAACAAAAATATTACCGGTGCCAGACCATACATATTTATAGTTGTTCTCTTTAGCTTTATCCTTTACTAATGATTTTAGGTTATGAACTGACGCGGATAACATTTCGTACAGATTTATAACTTTATGATCAGTATTATTAACTAAGTCATTGTATGTAAGGAGGCCAAATTTTCGTTTTGTTTGCAGGACGTAGTCTAACGTTGTTACTGATTTGAATTTCACTACAAACGAAAACACATTTTCTTGACTTTTTAAATACGAATTGTTTTTACTAGCAAGCGGACGAACTTCAAGAATATCATTGCACAAGAAACCTAAATTCATGCATCTTAAAATCGAATTTGCTGTGTCTCGCAAAGACATGTTATGAAAACTCGGAATACCCGACACTTTCATTTCAGCGGATCTAGGAGAAAAAGAGTCCAAGCTTTTTATATATTCTATCTCACTTTTAAGTAGTGCATTTTGGCTTGCGAGTGAACATAACCTCTTTTTATAAGTTTCGACAAGGGCTTCGAGTGTTTCGACGTGAACGGATAGTTTATCAATTTTCGTATTCTGATTTAAACCGGTGTAAACAGCTGCCAACATATCGTCTTGGGCAGTAGAATTATAATTTGCATTTGCAACGCTCATTTTTGGTTACAGAGAAACTAACCTAAACTTAATCCGAAAGCGGCGACTTCAAAGGCGATGAAATAGACTGTAGACTCGTGGTATAGTGTAGTAGGCACCTAAAGCGACTCCTGGTGGCGAAATTCGTAAGCTCGATATCTCCAAGTGTTCCAACTTCCAATTCACAATTTTGGAGGTTCGCTTAGCAAGCCATGCAGAAAAATGCAGGAATAAAGCTATGGATGCAGCCGCAAGCAGAGATAACCCTCACCGATGCTACTGCATAAAAGGCGCTTGCAACAAACCTAAAACAAACACGCTCAGAGGCACACAACAGCAGAAACGAGTCCAAACTAATCGGGGCGAATGTAGGAGCAACTGATCGACTCACCTAGAGAGAGAGAGAGCACAGTGGTGCTGTCGTCGTTCAACAAGTCCAAAACTATAGGCCGCAACAACGCGACATAAACCGTCATAAGCATCATACAATATGTCGTAGATAGCAGGACTGTCGTACGCTACAGTGTCGTACTGCCATTCCGGCTCCGGCATAGCCGTGGCTGCTAGATAGATAGAAGTGTTGCTACTGTCGTGACGGAAAATTAGGCCCGTTACACGCAAAAGGAACATAAACAAATAAATACTGACCCACTATGTTAAATAAGTATGAACCTGTAGTGCAGCATTTACCAGGAATACTTTAGTCTGTTTCCTTAGCTGCAATAATGCTATTGCGAAAAAAGTCCCGTTGATTATTATTTTCTAATCGTTTCATTAACTTATAAATTTTATATGTTATTACCATTACAATTCCTAAAATCTTTTAAACACAAATCAATTGTTATTCAAATTCAACATTATTTTTTGCTGCAGCAGATCAATAAAAGTATTCAAATTAAACTGAGTAGTTTTATTAAGATTATGCAATGGACGAATCTGAAAAATTGATCTGTTTCATAAGAATACAAATTTCTTCTATAAAGCATGGTCAGTATATCGAAAATACTATCAGGTAACACAACCACTAATTAAAACAGGAAAAAACCGCTGCCAATTCATTGGCACGTAGCTTTCTCCGACAACATTTATAGGTCTAATAAATAAAATATTGTTTTAATATACAGTATAATCTGCCTGCTAATATATGAGGCGGTTTTTAATACATAATTTAATATATAAGTTTTGGATGGTTCATTATCCAAAAGTTTGCAGACCCCTCTGTTTTTTACTGTAGAATACGAATGCTGCCGTCAATTTTTTCCACAGAATATATCAGTATGACATGAATTCATAGGAAGGGACTTTAACGACGTGCAACGACACCCCTATAAGAGGAAGCAAAAGTTTTGAGAAAAATCAGTTTTTACATTTTAGCACTTTACTTGAAAACTGCTTGACTATAAATCACCTGATAAAATTTTGAAGCATTTGATCACATTGTTTTAGAGATATGAGGAATCAAAACATTATCAAAAAAAAAATTGAAACCTTGATATCTTAAGAACCATAAGGGTTTAAAATCTGCGCAATAAATTTAGTCAAAACAATTATCTACTTTTTCCTAAAATCTCAAGTGCAATAAGGTCTTTTTAGGTCCATAATCGAGGCACAGAAAAAAAATATTTTTTTGCAGTTCTCGATTTATTATGGAAAAAATAAGTAGTCGAATCACTTGAAATTTTAATGGGATATAGTTTGACACGTGACCCACCGACATGTTTTTTTTGTGAGGTTATGATGTTTAGTTTCAAAAATATAAATTTAAAAAAAATCACTTTTATCATTTTATCTGCCGAACAAAGTGGTCGATCCCGAGGTTCGAACAAGGAAAAGTAGTTAAGGGGAGGTGGGAGCTATAGCTTTGCAAATACGCCACGGGGTATTTAGTATTTCAAATGCCAAAAAAAAAACTAAAGGCCGTTTTGATTTTTCTTTCGGTAGAATGATTCACTTATCTCAAACCTATGGCGCTCTGCTCATTATATTGATAAAATTTCAAATTAAAGAAAGTTAATAAGTAAAATTGGTGTTTGAGGTTGGCGTTGTAATCGCATCAACACGCGTAAACGCTCGCTCGTATTTCACAACTTTTACAAAAACCAAAAGTCTGAATGGTATTTTGTCGGTAGAATGATTCACTAAACTCTACACTATAGCGCTCTGGTCTTGGTTTTTCATTTCAAGCTCTATTCAAAAAGTTATATAGAACAGAAAAACAAAAAACAAAAAACAAAAAAAATTGTTTTCAATTCCCACATCCCCTTAATTTTCTTTTCTTTGAAATGCATTTTAGCTGAATTGTTTGTAATAATCGGATGATTGAAAAAAACACGAAATAGTTTTTTTTCAAAAGTCAAAATATGGCCATAAAAAAAATAGTTGAGAAAATAAAAAATAACTGTATTCCCGAATTCAGAATCCAAAAATAGATATGCATGTCAAATTTTATTCATATTGACAAAGTAGTTCCAGAAATATTACGGTATACACACACACAACTCCACTACGCCGGTCCCAAGCCCGGGGCCCCACCACACAAGAGGTGGGGAAGAAGAAGGGGGAGGTGTAGCAACCTCGTTAAAATAAGCAAGGATCATCTGGCCTGGATGACAGCACCTTGTTAAAAAGCTCTTTTCTAGGATACAGGATAGGGGAAGAAACCCCGAATATAAATCAATCACGAACAGTGAGTTAATTATAACACTGCCCCAAGCGGGTCAAGCTTTACAGCCCACTCCCGACGTCGGTTCCGTTCGGGTGAAAGCCCCGGTGGCCGACGCAGGCTCCATTGATGTTGGGGGGAGCCAATTATCTCAAACAAGACAGGAGGTTATAGAGGTGGGTCACTCGGCCCTCAAAGGAAGATTAGCCTCAAGTGACGCATCAGGATGTGATGGAGTCATAAACAGGGGAATACACGAGGTATGGTCTAAAATTCAGACAGCAGATCGTGCGGAAGAAGAGTTGATGGACAAGATTCAGAACCATCTGGTAAGATGGATGCTGTAGTAGGTCGAGCCAAAAACATTTACAAGAGTGTTAAGGATGATATGAGGAAGGTCATGTCTTTCTGGAAACGGCTCATCAGCGTAAGAGAAGCGTCGAGCAAGACCAAGTCTAGCTTTGGACTGATGATGTCAAATAGCTCACGGACCTCGCTGACCTCAGAAGAAAAACGGGAGGTAGACACGCCAAGGAAGAGAAAGGAATGCACAGTGGTCTCAAAATCAAAAAAATGGGACAAATTCAGTCTTAGATCGAGTATTCAATAAAATTCATTTTTTTTAATTGAAAACATAACTTGATGTACCTAGGAATGAAATCGGATACTGCTTTTTTGTATTATAACCGGCATATAAGGTTAAAAAATCGATAAAGTTAACCTAAAATGCAATTATTATTTCCGCAATTTATAAAATGATTAAAAACAAAAATTTATTCTCCAAATAAGTGCAGATATAGGTTTTTGATGTATTTTTCGACGCTGAATCTGAATCCGATGTCGGAAATACAATAAATCAACCCCTCCAATAGGGTAAACCCATATCTTCTCTTATTCGGAGAATAAATTTTTGAAATAATAATTGCATTTTAGGTTAACTTATCGATTTTTTAACCTTACATGCGGGTTTATAATACAAAAAAAAACGGTATCCTATTTCATTCCTAGGTATATCAAGATATGTTTTCAATTTAAAAAAATGGATTTTATTGAATACTCGATCTAAGACTGAATTTGTCCCATTTTTTGATTTTGAAACCACTGTGGAACGGTCTCCTACACAGAACGTGACCAATAAGAAATGAAAAGAAGAGGACAAGACGCCAAAGCATGGCTAGAGTGCGCCACTAGCAACGACTTCCAGCACTACTCAGTGCCCACCGCCCACAACAGGGACATTATCACCCTGGCAGAGGGTGGAAACCAGAAAGAAAAAGAAGACGATAAGATTAACAATGGTGTTGTAGATATGAAAGGCACTAGAAAATCTAAGCCGCCAAGGGCAAGACCGACCCTACGGGAGGCTCTAATCATAAAAGCTACCGACGGGAAGTCCTACGCTGATATCTTGCGAAAGATGAAAGCAGATCCAAAACTGAAGATGCTAGGGAATAGCGTAAATAGGATACGCAAAACGGCGGTTGGTGACTTACTTTTGGAACTCCAACGCACATCAGAAAGGAAGGCAACGGAACTTCGACAAGCGGTTCAAGAAGAGGGTGTCACCATAAGAACCCTACAAGATGTAGAGGTCTTTGAAGTAAAGGATCTTGATGTTCTAACCACTAAGAAGGACATCGTGGAAGCGGCTTAAATGCAGTGGAGAAAACGGCAGTAAAGTCTGTGCGCAAGGCATATGGCGATACGCAGACGGCGGTCATTCAGATGCCAGCAAAAATGGCTCAGCAGATGATCGCAAAGCAGAAAATCAGGATAGGCTGGGTAGTATGCAGAATACGAAAGATAAAGCGGAATGCACGTCCACTTCGCTGCTATAAATGTCTAGGATTTGGAAATATCGGCAAAAACTGCACAGTAACACAAGCTCGAAGTAACTACTGTTACAAGTGTGGAGTTGAAGGACATAATGCAAGAGATTGTAAAAACAAACCGAGCTGCGTTCTCTGACAAGAATGAGAAGCAACAAAGAAAAGTGACCATGCTGCTGGTAGCTACACATGCCTAGTATACCGCGCGCATTATATGTGAACCATACAGGGCTCTGGACGAGACATCGTGGGAAACAGACGAAACTGGCAGAGCAGCGATCTGGGCACGTGGCAACGTGGCATTCCAGGAAAAAATGTTGACCAGCGAGGAAGGATTTGTTCGTGCAAAAATAGCAGGAATACACGTATACTGCTGCTATGCTTCGCCTAACGCACCGATCGAACAGTTTAAGCGGCAGTTAGATCGACTCATGCAGGATATTGCGGGAAGAAAGCAAGTAATTATCGCAGGCGATTTTAACGAGTGGGACAGTCGAAGGTCTAACCAAAGGGACGAGTACTGCTTGAAGCATCTGCTCTCCTGGACTTAGTGTTAGTTAATCAGAGTAGCACTAACACCTTTAGAACAGGAGACGCAGGATCTATTGTACACCTGACCATTGTCAGTAGTTGCCTTATTGACTCAATTGACAAGTGGACCGTGAGTGAACACTACACAAATAGTGATCACCAGGCCATAATTATGGAGGTAAGAAAATCAGAGCAGATACCCAGCGCAAGTACAAGGACCAACAGAGTCGGTTGAAAAATGAAGGATTATGATAAGGAGATGTTCCTACTGGCACTGGAAGAAGTGCAACTCTCGGGGACGGCGAACAGCAAGGCGGAACAGGTGATGGGTAATATCACACCAGCCTGTGGCGCGGCCATGCCGAGAAGAGTGCCCAATTGTAGACGACCACCAGTATATTGGTGGAACAAAGAGGTTGAGAGTGCGCGCAGCGAGTGTCACCGGACGAGAAAAAGAGAACAACGGGCAAGAAAGAAATACTATAAAACCGGAAAAGGCCAGGAAATAGTATATGCCCGCGAACAAGAAATGAAGAACGCTAGAAGGAAGCTTAAGAAGACAATCCGCGAAAACAAGTGACGGTGCTTTAAAGAACTACAGGATGTGGTCAAACAGGACCCTTGGGGTCGACCTTACAAAATAGTAATAAAAAAGATTAAAGAAAGCTACGTACCCCCTCCAAAATGCCCGGAAGTATTACACAGGGTAGTGACCACACTGTTCCCCAGGCAACTGGAAGAGCCAAGTGTCTTTGAAACAGGTGCGAATGAAGAGGCTGTTTCACTGATCACGATTAAGGGCCGGATAGCATTCCCAATATTGCATTAAAGCATACCATCCATGCTGATCCAGAAGTCTTTGTAGACTTGTACAATGCATGTCTAGAAGAGAAAACATTCCCCACAAACTAGAAGAAACAGGGACTCGTGCTTCTGCCAAAGGGAAGAAGCCACCCCAGGATTCCTCATCATACAAACCGCTCTGCATGTTGGACACCCCGGATAAGATCCTGGAACCCATAATCTGCGTCAGAATAGATCATTTTAAAGAAGGAAAAGGTGGATTAGCAGAACACCAATATGGCTTTAGGAAGAATCGTTTAACCCTGGACGCAGTTAGCCTAGTGATCGACACTGCGCAAATAGCGATAGAGGGGAAAAGATGGAAAGGAGGAAAAAAAAGTACTGCGCCATAGTTACTTTGAATGTCGAAAAGGATGGATTTAGTCAGTGTGAATCCGACACACGGCTGACATTGCGGATGGAGCTGTTTCGACGACCCCATAAACAAAGTCACGCTATAGTCTTTCTAAGGTTTTCCCTAACACCACTTCTCCGAGTGAGAGAAAAAAAAACACACACACACATGAGATAAGCCAAAAGGCAATAAGCCACCTGGAGAAGCTTCCTCATACAGATCACTCTGCATGCTGGACACCCCGGGCAATATCTTAGAGCGCATAATCAGCGATAGAATGGACCAAGTCATTGAAAAACCAGACGGACTTGCGAAATATCAATACGGCTTCAGGAAAAAACGCTCCACTCTTGATGCCATAAGCTTAGTAGTTGACACCGCTATAACTGCAACAAAAGTACTGTGCTATTATTACACTGGATGTTAAAAATGCCTTTAACTCAGCCAGCTGGGGCAAGATACAGGAGGCACTTCGGAATAAAGAGGTACCCGCATATATAAGAAGGATTATGTCTAACTACCTAAAAGACAGAACCTTTTTGTATGACACAGAGAGAGGCACGAAAACCTATCAAGTAACCGGACGGGTCCCACAAGGGTCAGTGCTCGGCCTACTATTGTGGAACATCATGTACGATGGCGTACTTAGGCTAGAGCTATTAGAAGGTGCAACAGTTGTAGGGTTTGCAGATGACATTGCAGTAGTGGTTGTAGCAAAGCAAAAGGAAGAGGTGACGGAAATCGCTAACGAGGCAGTAAGTATAATCCACGATTGGCTAAAGCAGACTGGACTTGAGCTTGCTAGCCATAAAACGGAGGCTATTCTTATATCCAGTAGAAAAAAATAGAGACAATAACGCTGTTAGTGAACAAGCACGAAATAAATTCTCAGCCGACCATTAAGTACCTGGGAATCACCATAGACGCCACACTAACGTTTAAGCAGCATCTTGAGAGGGCAAGCAATAAGGCAGCAAAAGTCGGTGCTGCACTATCGCGACTAATACCAAATGTAGGTAGGCCAACGCAGGGCCGAAGTTTACTCCTAGCCAGTGTAACTACATCAATTATGTTATATGGTGCACCAATATGGGCGGACGCTATGTTGGTCAAGTCCTATGCACGAATGCTGTCAACAGTTTATAGGAGGTGCATTGTGGGTCGCGTCTGCCTACCGAACAGTATCAAAAGATGCAGTGTGCGTTATTCCAAGTATGCCGCCTATTGACCTCCAAACAACAGAACGAAAGAATATATACGAAGTAAACCAGCGTGGTGACAATACTCAAAAGGAAATTTGGAAATCCGCAAAGAAACAAACTCTAGCTGAGTGGCAAAGACGATGAGACTCCAGTAGAAATGGGCGATGGACGCACCGTCTCATACCATGTATTGTTGGCTGGACCAATAGACGACACGGGGAAGTGAATTACTACCTTACGCAGTTTTTGAGCGGACATGGGTGCTTTCGAGCCTACCTACACCGCTTCAAGATAGAGGATAATCCAAATTACCCAGTATGTTTGGAAACAATCGAAGATGCGGAACATGTCTTCTGCAACTGTTCGCGATACGAAATGGAACGAGAGGGACTCGATCGGTACCTTCAGGCTAGGGTGACCCCTGAGTCAATGATGACAGCTATGCTAGCGTTGAAAGATGTCTGGTGCGCAGTAAACAACTACGTAAGGCCTATTATCAAGAAGGTTAGAAATGACGATGAGAATAGAAGGGAAGAACATGGCGAAACAGCTGAGTAAAACTGTTGCTAGACGAAGGCCACTAGGTAATAGATACAAAACGCTCCTCAGACTGATGTAGAGGAACGTATGTCACAGATTTGAGCTCTCGCTCCCCTGCCCGATGCAGAGGAACGTAGGAGCTAGGATTGAGTACATCTAAGTGCTCCTCAGACCAATGCTCAGGAACGTAGGTGTCGGGGTTGAGTCTGTCCAGAGGATGGCCGGTCGATGCTGCTCGAAGTACACGACTGGACGATGCGGCAGGAAGCAGACGGCTGGACGATGCAGAAGGAAGAAGACGGCAGGACGATGCAGAATGAAGAAGACGAGTTTGATCCTGAACCCCTAATCACCTTGGTGGATGGGGAATGTACGGAAATGTCAAATTTTAAAGGAGAAGCGATAAAAAAGGCTAGTTAACGGTCCCCACGGAAGTATTGTTCAACGATAGTACCTGTGGGGATCCGGTATCGGAGAGCTACTTGTGCAGAGCTTGCTGAGTCCGGTTTCGAGATTACGGTCGCAGTCGAGCTTTCCGGCTAGGATTAGCGAGGAGCACTCTGGTTCAGAAGTCCGCGCGCTTCTACTCCCGCTTTGGTCGCTGCGTCTGTTCGCAATGGTGCGTCGGATGTACCGCAAAGAAATATATTTGGGTAGGGCGGATATTGGTATAATAGTGCTACGATTAGGTCGCTGCGTCTGTTCCCGAGTCGAATTCTGTGCCGATTGTAAGAAATAATTTTTACAACGGCACTTTTGCTTATTCTCTGTTACAATGCCGCTACCCTAAGCGGGTCTTGGGTGTTGTCGTCCAGATCGGATGGGTGGATGCCTATCACCACTACACAGCGCGTCCTTAGGTTGCGGATAGAGGAACAGCCCCTGAGAAAGAGGTTAGCTGCGAATAAATTGAATAAGCAGCCGCGGACAGCCGATAGGAACAGGCGTGGATGCGATGAGCCCACACTGTCGAACGCATTCATCTAGAAACACTACGCAAGCACCACAGCAAGAAAACACTTCACATTATCTCTTATCTCTTAATCTATCTCTTTCATCACACATTACAAAAATGGGCAAAAATCCTGCTGCCGAGGAGGATGCGGGAGCGATGACAACTGCCCCGAAAGGGGATGTGTAGAATGATTCGTCACCTGGTCTTACGCGGTAACGATGCCAGCGAAGGCGCGCTGCCTTGCAGGGGGGCGTTAGGATGCGAGAATGAAACCGTAGTGTGTCTGACGACGAATTGACACTGTTCTCGTCAAAGTCGGAAAGCTCTCATACTTAGTTCTAGAGAGGTATGGGGGTTATCACCTCTAGAACGGTGGACTCACCTGCGATCGGAACAGGATCCGAAGCGCGCGGGTTTAACATACTATCATGGCTCAAAAAAATAAAATCCGAACCAAAAGGGACTTAAGGGTCGGAACTTGGAATGTTCGCAGTCTATACAGATCAGGCGCGTTTAAAGAACTCGTAAAGGAAGCTGATAGGTACAATCTAGATTTGGTAGCAATACAGGAATCGCGGTGGCCAGATGGCGGAGTATTAGCATCGGGTAACTTCACGGACCTGTATGGGGCCGGGAGTGGGGGATCTCTAGGCACCGGATTTCTCGTAAGCAAAAGCATCATACATTCGGTTAAAAGTTTCAAATCCGTCAATGAGAGGCTCTCGTACATTATTATCGAAGGTGAATGGTATAGATATGTATTTATTAATGTGCACTGTCCTACG
>JAZHPH010000153.1:100650-161224 GCA_037356405.1 Nasonia oneida
AGCTATCTGGAAAACAGCCAAGGTCGTGTTCATTCCCAAACCAGGGAAGCCGAGTCACACAACCGTTAAGGACTTCAGACCCATTAGTCTGAACTCCTTTATGTTCAAGTCACTTGAAAGGTTGGTAGATAGGTTTATCCAAAGCGAGATCCTCAATATTAGGCCCCTACACCCTAACCAGCATGCATACAGGGCAGGCCTCTCTACAGAGACCGCCCTACACTCAGCGGTCAGTCGCATTGAGGAGCAGCTGGAAAGGGGGTAACTGGTGGTGGGAGTATTTCTCAATATAGTGAGAGCGTTCAATCGCACGTCTATCGAGTCAGTCGTAAAGGAATCGGAGCTGCGGGGGATACCGAGGCCGTTTATTAGCTGGTTTCAGAGTATGCTCGGCTGCAGAACTATGGTTTCAAAGTTAGGAACCACAACGGTTTCGGGGACCGTCAGTAAGGGATGTGCGCAGGGCGGGGTGGTGTCTCCTACGATTTGGTGCCTAGTGGCCAACGGACTGCTAGAAGCGCTGAATTCGGGGGGTTGCTATGCTCAGGCCTATGCGGATGACTTTCTGATATTCATCAGGGGCAGAGAGGCTGGTCGAGCCATGGACGCCATGCAGCTCACTCTAAGAAAGGTGGAGAAATGGTGCCGCTTAACTGGGCTTTCCGTTAACCCGGAGAAGGTTGAGCTGGTGATATTCACACGCAAATACAAGCTGGATGCCCGCAGGATGCCCAGACTATCTGGGGTCGCTCTGCAGGCAAAAGATTCAGCCAAGAATCTAGGCGTAGTCCTCGATAAGAAGCTTATCTGGAAGGCGCATTTAAAAGCTCAATGCGATAAATTCCTGGCTGCTCTTTGGACATGCCGTAGGGCCTTTGGCAGCTCCTGGTGACTCAGTCCCCGGATAATCATACGGCTTTACAGGGCCATCTTGGTACCGCGACTTGCATATGCCGCTCTGGTCTGGTGGCCAAGGGTGGAGCAGGTGGGGGCCAGGGCAGAACTGGAGAAACTCAGAGGACAGGTGCTAAGAGGGGTGACAGGAGCATATAGAACCAAAGCACTTGGGACTCTGATAAAGGTGGAACCACTTCACCTCACCATCGTTGGGGAGGCGGTCAAGGCTGCCCATCGACTCAACGGATTTGGACAGTGGAGAACAGGAACGAGACACACACGATTACCAGACGGATTGAGTTTCACACCTGAATTCACCATGCAAACGGATATGATGATCCCACGCTACTTCTTTGGAAAAAGATACAGGATTGTCATACCCGCTAGAGAGGAATGGGAGACTGGAAGGGACAGCCTGCCGGGGACGGGAGAAGTCTGGTATACGGACGGGTCACGGACCGTGGCGGGAGCTGGCTCGGAGTATTATTGTCGGAGGGATGGAAGAGGCACCTTCTTCTCCCTGGGACTGAATGCCACGGTCTTCCAGACCGAAATATTCGCTATACTAACCTGCTCGCAGAGGATCATAGAACTCGGAAAGAGAGGGAAAACCATTACCATCTGTTCAGACAGTCAGGCAGCTCTTAAAGCTCTTACAGCTCAAAAGACTGCTTCCAAACTAGTCTGGGCCTGTAAGATGGCAGTCAATCAGCTGGCTATGGATAACATGGTCAGACTGCTATGGGTACCAGGGCATACTGGTATCAGAGGCAATGAAATTGCCGACAGACTCGCAGCTCTGGGGGCTAAAAATCCCCCCATAGGACCGGAGCCTTTCGCGGGAGCCGCAAGGAGCCTGCTAGGAGGTGTGGTCCGAGAATGGGTTAGGAAAGAAAGCGCTAGAGACTGGCGAGACGCAGGTGGATGCAGACAAGCCACAGCGCTTGTTGGACAGGAGGTCAACGCCGAATGGACTGTATGTGCCGTTGGCGACTGCAGGAAGGACTCTCGTCTCCTGATACAGATCGTGACAGGACATATTCGTCTTAGATATCATGGTCTGAGGACGGAGAAGGAGAATGAGGGCTTCTGTAGATGGTGTGGAGGGGGGGGGGGGGGCGAAACGCCCATTCACATACTGACGGAGTGCCCAAAATTTGCCTACCTGAGACACCTGTACCTGGGGGATCACTTCCCCACGTGCGAGGATATCGTGCAACCTGCTCGGGGGCCATACTATCCTTCTGGAGGAAGGCTGGCCTACACGCGTAGGGCACAGCTTCATTAGGGGGCGACACAATGGGTTTTTACCTAAGTGTCCGGGACCTCCCTTGGGAGGCCCACCTCACCTTTTTTAATAATAATAATAATAGTAGGAATACCGTTTCCCCCTCGCGAAAATGCTTGGTGTTATGCATTCTATCATAATAATATTTCGACCGATATTTCGATTGTACGAGGTTCATCGCCGCGGTCGATTGTAGCGCTGTTAAATTTGTAGTCATCTCCTCGATATATTGATTATACGAGATATCGTCGTTTTTTCGCGGAAAGCTCAACGGAGTTCGTGGTTTTATTCAGCGATCGATTTTTCTCACGTATTTTCGCAAATACTCGGTCAGCGTATGGTGCATGCGTTCGATGGATCCGTTCGCTTGAGGGTGGTAAGCTGTTGTGCAAAATTTATGTACACCGAAAATTTCCGTGAGGTATTCTAAGGTTTTATTCTGGAAATGTGTTCCCTGATCTGTAACTATAGATGCGGGTGGACCAAAAATGCAGATCACTTTCTCGGTTAGCGCCCGTGCTACTTCGTTCGCACTCGCGTGTTTTGTCGGGATTAAAATTACGTACATTGTTAGCATATCTTGGACTGTAAGAATGTATCTGTTGCCACGTTCCGTTGGCTCCAGTGGCCCGTAAAAGTTTAACGCAATTTGCGCGAAAGGTAACGATCATGTATTGCTAATCAACATAGGTAGTCGCGTTTTTATCCGTATTAGCTTGTTGCTCTGGCACACTGCGCACCGCGCGACAAATTGTTTCACGTCCGGTCTCATGTATCTCCAATAAAAATCGCTGGCTACCTTGTTATAAGTTTTGGATATGCCACGATGAGCTCCCATTGCTGCTTCGTGGTAGTCTTTGAGAATTTTAATGCGATCGCTTACCGGGGGTACCGTTATTTTTATATAGGATTGCTGTTACATTCTTGTTCATGAATATGGCGTCGAACAGATCGATGAATTTGGTCCACTCGGCTATCGTCAATATGGCTAGATCTCGAATTATTGCGAAGCTGTTAATTTTGCGCGAGAGTACCACGCTTCTCAATGTTTTTAAACATTTCTGTAAGTCTACTTTCAATGGGCGGTCCTCGATGTGCCTTTTAACGTAAACCCCTATCAGCTGGATCCCTTTAAATTCCGTAATGTTTATTTCTCCTACATTAAGGCGCTTGCTAACCAGAGCCTCGGCGTCAAGGTAGCCGCGTTCGATCAAGGCTTCCTGAATTTCAGTTGATATAAAGTTATCCGCTGACATTAAATATACGAGATTTTCTCTGAAGCGAAAAGGGTGTTCGTTGTATGATTGGAGGTGTACGAAGGGAGGGGGCTCCTGACCTTCTGGGATGGCCTAGGGTAATTTTTCGTCTTTTCGCTCTGCCTCGATCATTGCACCCGTGGTGTCGCCTGTGGGAGCGATGCGCTCGTTATCAGTACTGACGCCGCTCTCGTCTGTCAGAGCATCGGCCTCGGCTCGCGGTCGAGTTCGCGTTGGCTGATGTGCTGTTGACCCGCTATGAACTTCAGCTGCGGCTATATTTTCTCCCGCTGAGGATGCTACGGTGCTGTTACTCGTATCGGGTGGTATTTGTGGACTTGGAGGGAGGGCGTTGTATGAGCGTTGGAATTTCGTAAATTGCGGGATTCCGCTTCCTTCAGGGCCCGGGGACTCCGCCGGATTCACGATTATTGAAAGGCTTTTCGGGGTTTCGTGATCGTCGCTTGTCGCTACTTGCATTGGGTGGACGTTTGAATCGCTGCTGGCTGCGATTGGCGCTGGCGCTTCGCTTACGGCGTCTGAATTCTGCGCGATATGACCCTTCGCTTTAAGTCCAATCGTCGTGTGCGCAGTTTTCCGCGTTCTTTTCTTTATCCTGCCGAGGATTGGTGATTTGCGCGCGCTTTGATCGGTGTCGCTTGATGGGGATCGGTTTCGCGGTCTAGCTGCTGCCCTTGCCGCGGGTTTGGGTACTTTTACGCGCAAGTACGGCGTGAAATGATGGCCGGTTAGATTTAAATGAATATATTTATCGCGGCTATTCACTATTATGTGGCAGAAAATTCGGGTGTTGCCTGGCAAATCATAGTATATGCAGATGTTTATCCCGTATTCGTGCGCGAATAGAAATGCGCAATCAACCGTGCCGTAGTCTGTATCTGAAGTTAGGATTTTATCTGTTTCGCCTGGCTCGCCACAGTGCTGCAGCATTGACGAGACTCGCAATTGCTGTCGCAGCTTGGTGACCGAAATGTCAAGTTTTGCTATTTTGATTAGCGAAAAAAAGAGGCAGTTTCCTGGCGGGAAACTAGGAATATTGCTTGAACGTCTTAGCTTTGTAAACGGTTCGGCACAGCGTTTTTTCCTTATATATGTTTGCACTAATACATTGCCCGAGCTGATTGACGAGTTGTCCTCGGATGGCTCTAGCCTTCGATCATAATTCCTTGGGATGCCGCTAAAATCCTCGGATGGGCCGACGTTTTCGGGATCCGCGAGCGCGTGCATTTCTGACTCGGTGTCTATCGGCGCGATGTGCTGAGTTTGCTGTGTGAGGTCCACCATGCATCCTTCCTTCTTTAACCAGGGTAATCCGAGCACTAGTGGGTGTCGTATGTCGGGGGACACGCGTACGTGTAAGTCGAAGATCGCTCCCTGGATCTCTATCTTGAGATCGGTTTCGCCGATCATCGTGAGCTTTGTGTCTTCGCCCGCCAGCTGACAACTTGTCGAGTGCTGTCTTACGCGCTGGTCAGTGGGTAGGAGAGATGATTTTATCACGTTGATGGAGGTGCTATTATCTCCTCTCCTTGAAGTTTGACCTTTATGCGTGGGAGTTCTTCGGATCTACCGAAGCAGCTTACTTCCGGCCGGTTGAGTCGGTGGCGTCGGCCGCCGGTTTGTCCGCCGCCTTCCTCTCCTTCATCCCTTTCAGCCTGCAGGGACCTGCTTAGAAGGTCAGCGAAGTCGACGAGCGCAACTGGGCGTAGGGTCTTGCGTAGAGAGGGTTTGATGAGGTTGACCAGGGTGTTGACCTTGTTCGCCTCGGTTTCATTCGGTCTGATCCGTTGAAAGAGCACGTATTTTTCCTGTAGGAAGGCTCCTACGAACTCTTTCTCGCCTTGCTTCTTGGAGTACAGCTGAGCGATCAGTTCTCCCTTAGTGGCGTCGCTGTCGAAGCGATTTATGAGCAACTCTCTGAGCGTGGCCAATCAAAGTCAAGGGTTTTGTATCATTGCCACTATTTATCTGCGTCTCCGCGCAAACCCTTCTCTATGACTCTTGTCCTTTGAACTTCTGGAATCTGGTAAGACGCGATGTATTCTTCGCACTTGCGGAGGTAGCGTTGTGGATCTTCATGTCCAAGGTCTTTCAATTCGGGGAGAGACGGTCTGTGACCGTACAAGGCCTGGCAGAAGGCGTCCCCGTTTTGCATTGCGGGCGGCAGGCCTCTAAGGCCGTTGGCTCCGTTGTTTCCTGCACCTGGGTTGTTGCCTGCTTCAGCGTTACCTCCTTCTCCGGCGTTGCCTCCTCCGGCGTTCGCCATGTCACTGTTCGGGTCGTCGACAATTGAGTCGTTATTTTCCCACAAAGGAAGTATCGGGCTGTCTGTTGAACGGGATTGCTCGTCTTGGATAGAGCTTTCGTCGTCGGTGGAGTTGGGCGCCACTGCGTTATTATCTACTCGCAGAAATAGTGCTTGTGAGCGGGTGAGAGGTCTCTTGATCGGTGAATGCTGTATGGGCATTGAGCTGTCGGAAGTCAATGGTGAAGCGGTGTCGTTAATCGCTTGAAGGGATGGAGATTGGCCGAGAGTTGACGTTGGTGTTTAGGCGACCAACGCCTTTGGTTCGTGCCCTGATAGCTCTGTCGGTCATGAGCTCGCCTATGATCTCAGACCACAGCTGACGATGTCAGGCCCCACGTTGGGCGCCACTTGATGTAAGCAGGCTAGTTGGGGTGGCCTGGACAGGCTGAACGAAGAGAGAGAAGCGCGTGCGCTTGTCGCGCCACGTAGTCGCTGGTGTCTGCGGAGTTCGCTCTTTGGAGAGCGTAGCGGTGAAGGGGCCTGCTATAAAGCAGGCGGGGAGACGACAGGCAGGCAGAAAAGGTCTGCTGAGGCTCCCTATCCTTGGCTTCTTCATTGCCTAGAGAGCGGACACTGCTCGGACCTCTCTAGGTCGACTCTTGGATCGAGTCTGGACGAGGGAGGGCCGCCCAACACGGCGTAGGTTACACCACCCAGTTCATAAAAGGGGAAAGAGGGAGGGAGACTCCGAGAAATCTTTTTACTTTGAATTATTACGGGGCCAATTGCAGATAGGGATCGGCCCACTCAAAAGATGACTAAGAGGCGCGGAGCGCTTTAGTCGAAGGTCGTGAGGTCGACCGCCACCGTAGCCATGGGCTCCGGAGAAATCTTCTCCTCGACCAAAGGCACCTTCCCTAGTGGGAGCGGCAACGGGACCCTGAGGATCTCGTTAGAGATGACCCTCGGCTTGCGACGCTGTCCCGGGGGTCTGGGAGCGGTTGGCCTTCGCTTTGTCGGCGACGACTTCCCTGCTGGCGGCTTCCTCTTCCACGGAGAAATGCAGGCACTCCTGCGTTGCGCTGGTTGTGCAGCCCTCTTAGCCGCTATCCTCCTGATGATCTGCAGCTGCGTCGTCGGAATTGTGGCTGCTGGAGTCGGGGCTGCCCGGTGATACAGGTGAATGTCCCGGAGGTCTGGATCGGCCGTGGATCGCGCTGGAATGTCTATTAACTGCAGGTGTTCGGGCCACTCGGCGTTCAGCACGTCGGATGGCGACTCCGGGATGTTCGGCCCCGGCTGAGGCGTTGGAGTGTTGAGCAGCGGCAGATCCGTCTGAGCGCTGCTGTGCTGGCGCTCTGGTGCTGGCTCGGTCTGGGCGGCGGCGTCGGCAGTTGGAGACTTCCGATGCTGGTGACGCTCTAGGATGAACGCTTGGTTGGCCTTGGCGAGCAGCAAGTGCAGTAGGTCGCACTCAGCCCTCAGCTCATAAAGAGCTTGAAAGGCCGGCCTCGACATACGCCGAGTTAGCGCTGATTAGAAAAGGGGGTAAAGAAATACACGAAGTATTTTCTGTCGCTGCAGGTGCCCTTCGCGTTCACCTGGAAATTTGGGGGGCTCATCGTCGCCGCGTCTTTTTCCGCCGAATGATTACTTCTACGGTACGCGTCGCGTTCATCCTGGTCCGGTTCGTCGAATTTTTGCAGCAGCGCTCCAATTTTGTCTCCGGGTTTACTCGAGGTTTTAGCGACTCGCGGGTATAGATTTCTTTCTCAAATGCTTCTTGATCTAATTGCAATTGGCGCCAGCGCTTTTTCTCCCAGGCTTTGCGCCGCTTTTCATAATTTTCGTCGAATGTTATGTCTGTTGCGCTTGTGACTAATTCGTATATAGCGCGATCCGGTCCCCACACTATGTTTTTCATGCCGCACCAATTCGCGATATTTTGCTGACATCTAGAATTTATCGCCAGGCGTTCGGGGGTTTCTAGTGGCTGTCCGATTGGTCCCCACGGGTTATCTACTTGCACGGACTGATCTAAGCGCAATTCCTCCAATCTACTCTCAAGATTTTTCATGTCGATCTGAGTATATTGAGGGCCTTGCGGTAATCCCGCATATGATAATGCCGGGCTGTTTGCCCTTATATCGATTAATTCGCGGCTTTCTTCGTCCATCTGATTGGATTGTTCGGTTCTTCGCGGAACCGTGCTGCTATTTTCTAGTATCTGTTTTTGAGCCGTGCTCTAATTTCGCGTCATTCTTGTGTGGTGTATCTCGTTTTCTGAATCAGTTGACTCTAATACCGCGGAGCTTAACGTACGCGTTACTCCTCTTTGATAATTCGGCGGCATTTTCTGGTGTATTTTAAATATCCGATTTGCCCGGCTTAATTGTTTTCGCGTATCTTGCGGATCGCTCTCTGCACCTGATGTTCTTCCTTGCTGCGTGCGCCAAGACGGAGCGCGCTCCTTGCCGCGCTAATTATTTTCGGGGGTGCCATAATATTAATTTTTTTTTTGCTTTGATTTATGGTGCGCGGACTTTACACTGTAGCTATTTTGGCGCTGGCAAAAAAATGTATGAGCATTTTAATTCGTTCCCGGAAGCCAAGCTGCGTGGATATTTAATAAGCGGGACTTACAGAAAGTTGAACCCGACTGCGATGACCCTGTCCATGCTGGTTGCTGGTGACGCTGCTGGGGTTGGCTGTTTACTCGCGCATGTCGGCGGCTGGTCCGCGCCGACAACTGTACTGCGCATGGAGGCTGGTGCTGGCTCCGGTTGTCTGGTTGTAGCGACGGCTGCTGAGCTGCTGGGCTCGTCGGTGTTTTGTCCGCGCCGACGGGTGTGGCTGCTTGTGCGTTGGCCCAGATGGACTTTGTGGATTTCTTGAGACTTGCCTTCCAGTCGAGGCCTTCCTTGTTTTTTTAGCTCCAACGGTTGTCAAGAGCCTCGGCGACCTCGTGGATTTTGTCGGCTGAATTCACTGTTCTCCTTGACTTTTCGCTGTTGTATTCTGCGGTGGCTATCTTGGTGCCACGTCCTGCTTTCCTCCAATTTCTTTAGAAATTATCTGAGTAATTTTCAGACGACTGCGGTGGAAAGTTGCCGTAAACTCAGCTGCTGTCTTGGCTGCTGCTGAGCCCCACGTAGGGATGCCAGATGTTACGGAATGGGTGGGTGCTTCCAGAGAGCACTTGGAGGCGCAGAAAAGAAGAAGGTAGAGGTGGAGAACAAGCTTGTGTATTAGCCCCAAAAAGGGAGCTCCGTTCAGTTTGGTGGTCGCCGGTGATCTGCCCGCTCTGTCGTCGACGCGACTCGTCGACGGCGAGCGGCCGCGCGGGTGGAGATTCATACCTTGCATTTCTGCACGCGCGAGCTCTCAGCTGACGGCTTACCTCACTGACGATGCGCCTGCATCGTCGGTGGTACCACCGGATGTGCCGACGGAGAGCTTCGTGCTCGTCCGTGACAACCTAATTCCTTTTCCTTCATTTCCAGATTTCCTCGATGGCCTGGGCATTCTCCGATCACAGTGAATTGAAAGCAGCAAAAAAACTCTATTCTGATGCCAACATTTAAGGCGTTCTTTAAAGAAAATTTGATAGAAATAAATGTCTAAGAAAGGTATCAGTTGTTCAGGAATGGCTCCACGGCGAAGTGGCGCGTTGCGCACACGCGTACGCAGCTACTCCGCCTCACAGCATCGGAAAATCTGCGGCGGAGGGACCCTGAATCCTTTTCGGAAAAGTTCACCAACTCATATGACGTTATCGCGGCAGCGAACGGCTCCCCGTCAAAGTGGCGCGTTGCGCACACACGTACGCAGGTAATCTACGTTACAGTATCGGAAAATCTGCGGCCGAAGGACCCTCGAGCTTCTTTGGAAAAGTTCACCAGCTTTCATGTCGTTTTCGCGGCGGCAAAAGGTTCCACGGCGACGTGGCAAGTGAGGGTAAAATTTATGAAAAATAAATATTTAAAAGGCAAAAATTACGAAATTAATTATAACGAAAGGTAAAATGTTAAGTCCCAGAATATTGAAAAGGTATAATTTTGGAAACCTAAATTTGGAAATTCCTAAAAATATCGCTTTTGCAATATTTTAACTACAAATATCACCTTTCGCAATATTTCAATTCAACATTTTTGTTTTATAAATTTTTTCATTTTAAAATCTTAGTTTATAAATTTTGAATTTCTAACTTTTTACCCTTTCTAATTTTTATTTTTCAAAATTTTTACCCTTACCCCGACGTGGCGCGTTGCGCACACACGTACGCAGGTAATCTGCGTTACAGTATTAGAAAATCTGCGCTGCAGAGACCCTGGAGCCTTTTCGGAGAAGTTTTCTACCCAAACTGACGTTTTCATAGCGGCGATCGGTTCCCCCGGCGAAGTGGCGCGTCGCGCACACGCGTATACAGCTACTCCGCATCACAGCATCGAAAAACCTGCGGCAGATGGACCCTGCTCGTTTTCCGGAGAAGTTCTCCACCTTAACTGACGTTTGCGCAATCATTCTTTTAAAGGAGGGACTAGAGCTTTATTACTACGCGCGCCGCGCGCAGGGGCCATATAAAGATTATAGTACATTACGATACAAGTGGCATTATCTGGCACGGTAAATGTCATTGCAGACACGTATATCGTACAATATTTTACAGCAGACCCTGCCTTAAATTCGTCAAGACACGCTTAGCCGTGGCATCAGTAGTTCTTTCTGGCACTGTAAGGTTATAGCACCCGAGCTCGCAGAAGAGCGTAGCAAGGGTGATAAGCACGATGCCAGAAAGGACGCTACGAATAAACGTGTCTCTATAAAACTTTTTTTAAACAAAATAGCAGTGCATCGTTTTCGGCTTAACGCTCCGAAGTGACAGCAACATCAAACAAACTATATGTCGTTGTCGTTGTCTGTCGAACTGGTACGTTAACCTTTAACGTTTATATTCTTAAATAGTAACAGAAGCTTATAAATTTCGAAGATATCTAGAATTTATCATGTCCAGTACATCTGTATTTCACCGTCTACTAGATAGTCATCATAAATATGCAAGTTTTATTACTGTCTTGTCTGAGTCTGATAATTTTGATGAACACTTTTTGTCGTCTGATTTTTTGAGAATTATTTTCAAGCCTGTGTTCACAACCAAGCCAACACGTGAGCAAATTCAACAACTGAGAAACTTTTGCCGTTTGTATCAGGAGGAAATCAAAATAAATAAAATTTTCCTTTATATTATTTGAGGTACCTCGTTTAAGTCTATGGCTTACAGGCAAAAAGATATAAGTCTACTTTTCGTGTTTTCGAGAAATAAGGTATTAATGTTCAGATTTACATGTAAGATAGGTATAAACGAGAAAGGGCGGGATATAAAGCCTGAAAACCGCACTCATGGCCATATTTATTGGGTATATCTTAGCTTTAAAGCAACTTTTCAATAATTCCCGGCATTTTTACACTAAACGGCCTTTTTAAAGGTATGAAATCTACAGTTATATCGATTTTCGCGAATAGTGGATTTATGTCATTTTGGTTATCAGCAACAGAAATATATTTTCGAGACCTTATTTATAAATGCAATAATGATTTTTTTCAGTGAATCAAAAACAGGAATAAAGCGTTATTTTTATAAGATGTACACTATTCCGGACGTAACCGAGGGCTACTAGGGATAATAGCAAGTGCGGCGTATTTATTCTTTATTAATAATATATTCTATCTATTAGTAGTTTTAGCGAACGTTTCTCCATCATTTGGCTCTCATATGCGCGAATCGACAAGGCGATTCGTGGCTTCAGGCCAATACGGTTAGGAGTGATTTTATAATCATTCCTAGACTGTCACGACCCCCTCTAGGAGTTTTACTCCGCGGATTTTGAGGGTCACTTTCAGTGCGGAGAGACTAAAGGGCCGATCTGTGACTGCCAGGCCAGAGAGTCGAGTGGCGGGAGGCGTTAGCGTGGGCACATGACTGCGTGTGTATAGCTATAGATATAGAGGAGCGCGCGAACTGCTTCGAGTTCCTTCGGTAGTCCTCGGGATAGCGTCTTTGTTTTAGCGGGCCCGAGTTTTCGGCGGCGTTTAATGAGTAGAGCATCAGTTCTCGACGACAACTTGTGAGAGAAGGTCACGCCAGGACCTAATCGTTAGGAGATTTCAATAAAGTCATAATATCTGATCAACAATGATTTCACAGTTTATTTTTGAACCTTAATGTAGTCTTGTCCCATACATACACAAAAAAGAAATTTTTTTTTTAAAATGAGGTATTGAAGAATATGACTGTAGAGGATAGTTACTTTTCGACGAATTTTATTAATCAAGTAGCATCGAAAGCTTGGAAAGCGATGCCACCAAAGAACGCTCTTTCTCTCACTAAGAGCTATTTGAGAAATCAATATAAGGCTAACAAGAGTGCAAAAACTTTGGATGTTCCTAATAAATGCAAATGATTTAAAATCATAAAGGTGATGCATAAATTTCGTTTTTCCTTATTCTTTACAAATTAAGTCATCTAACAAGCAATAAGCTTATTAATATACTTTGATTATCTTTTTACGTATATGTAAAATACAGATATTTTAAAACATTTTTTGACACTCTGTCTTCGAAATTCGATTTCTCCTAGATGCGTAGCGTGCGCGAAATGCCGGATGTTCACACTAGTGCGCTAAATTCTGAATTTCACGCACAGCGTATGCAAAACCTCTGAATTTCGCGTACGTTCATCTGCTAAGAACATAGATTCGCACACTCGTGTCAATAGTATATGATACTCGCGCGCGTAGGTGATCATCACACGTACTCGCTTTTTTGTGTTTCGTGTGAAAATCACCTACTTCGCGCACTCGTATCGTAATATACTATTTATTTTATAAAACGTATTTCAGCTTCTAGATTTTTGAATATTCTTGTAAAATCACGCGTTTCGTTCTTTGTATATTGACGCCTAAGAGGATTTAACCCGTAACTCAACTGTGCTTCAAAAATACTGTCTCATCAAGCGGTAAAAATCGTCCGACTCAATCGCGTTCTTTCCTTTATTCTGTTACTACAGTCGAAAATAGATTTTCAAAATTAAAAAAGACTACCGCAATAAAATTATAGAAAAAAAAGTTTAAATTAGAAGATTTACCTAAGATAAGGAGTTTTCTAAGCTCAGACGATAACAAAGTTCTCGAAGTAGCCGCTAAGTTTCGGGGTTTCTGAAGCAGACAACGAGTTACATGGTTATTCCTCTAAGGCGCCGATATGTTACATACACTTTTCTTTGTCATATTCTTAGTTTAAAATCTATTATTGTAAAATATAGTAGTCAATATTAACAATCTTATAGGATCAATTGGCGAATGTTCAAGAAGCACTTGAAAATCCAAAACTACAGAGATTTCGCCAGATGACGCTTCTCGATAAATTCAGGAGTAAGCTGAGTTGGATAAAGTGCGAAGAAAAATCTGTACAGGATTTGTTGTTCAGTCGCCAGATCTTGGAGAATACCGACCTGGATAACTTAAGTATTACTGATGCATTCATGGGCGAAGATGTCGATATTACGATCTTAAAAAGTTTTTTTTAAACTGAAACATTCGAGTATTTTACAAATTTGATCCTAAGAAAAAAAATCTAAAAAATTTACTTGTAGAAATTGCACCAAAAGTGTTGGAGATCAATCTAAGCAGTGTAACTGTTGCTTAGTATGGTTCCATGATTCTTGTGCTAAAATTAATCTAGAAAATTACACAGAAGAACAAGCCTGGTTCTGTTTTGAATGTACTAATGCATATAGTTAATGATTAAATAAAATAATTGTAGCTGTTCAATTCTTACAATCTGTTATTAACGTCCCAACGCGCCAACGAGAACTGCAAGCTGATAAAAATAAATATTTACTCAATTTCTCATGTCTGTATTACGATAGCTCTGTTGTTTTTGAAGAATTTTATTGTAAAAACATTGTGTCTAAAACTCCGGCGCCCTTCGTCACTGTGACACTGTTCGTAGGTACGATCACGTTATTTCAGCTAAACAACTCTTTCAGAAAACCTGCAGGGTCACTCCTGCACGGAGTTTTAACTGCTGAAACGCAGATTATCTGCGTACGCGTGGGCGCGACAGGCCACTTCGCCGTGGTGCCGTTCGCCGCCACGAAAACGTCAGTTAAGGTGGAGAACTTTTCCGAAAAACTAGCAAGGTCCCTTCGCCGCAGATTTTCCGATGCTGTGAGGCGGAGTAGCTGCGTATGCGTAAGTACAGCGCGCCACTTCGCCGGAGAGCCGTTCGCCGCCACGAAAACGTCATTTAAGCTGAAGGTGAACTTTTCCGAAAAGGCTCCAGGGTCCCTCCGCCGCAGATTTTCTGATACTGTAACGTAGATTACCTGCGTACGCGTGAGCGCAACGCGCCACTTCGCCGTGGTTCCGTTCGCTGCCGCGAAAATGTCAGTTAAGGTGGAGAACTTCTCCTGAAAACGAGCAGGGTCCCTCCTTCGCAGATTTTCCGATGCTATAAAGCGGAGTAGCTGCGTAGACGTAAGTACAACGCGCCACTTCGCCGGGGAGCCATTCGTCGCCACGAAAACGTCATTTAAGCTGAAGGTGAACTTTTCCGGAAGGCTTCAGGGTCCCTCCGCCGCAAATTTTCCGATGCTGTGAGGCGAAGTAGCTGTGTACACGTGTGTAAAATACTGGCATTATGATCATGAATTTGCACGTGCTAAAAGTGCTAACATCGCAAAATTAAATAACTTCTTTCAAATTTCAATTTTTTTAAGTACTTAAGTCAGCTAACAAAAAGACCCAATCCACACTTTTTGGGTCATGGATCTGGTTGAAACGAAACAGTAGAAAACAACTGACCAAGTTCGGGCTGTGCGTCGCAGCATAGACTCATTTGAAATTAAAATGCAAGAGCTAGATAACCTGTAAATAGGTTACGTTTCGATCTGCGTTGGGCTACGCACCTCCTAGCTTATCTCAAATTGCAAAGATTTGCTCATGGAACATAAGTTTTCGGCGCAAGCCGATTATCAGATTCTGCGGAAATAGTTTAAATCGCGTCCGCTTTCCCTTTTTCTCGCGCAGCCGTCGCCGACCTCCTTAGCAACGGTTTCCCTCACTCATCACCGCGCGGCGTCGCCGCGCTCACTTCCCCTCACGCGCTTCTCCGCCTGGTGCAGTGGTGGGAGGATTTTATTTTACTGACTGGGAAATTGAAAAGTGAAGGAAAATTTTTTGGACCAATTCCCCTGGACTTCTTTTTTTCAATATTGAGGAACATTTTTTTTCTTTATAAATTGAAGTAGGTCGTTCTGAGGTATCATATGAAAATGCGTCTGAGAAAACAAGACGAAGAAGAAATGCAGCGTTAGCTGATGTTATGAGTATTGTTGAGCTTTGTGACAGTGCGATGAAAAAATTAAAATTGAATGGAAATAAAATCGGAGCTCAATTAATAGATACAGTCTTCGATCAACAAGCTGCTACTGAAATAATGAGCACTATTAAAAACTTTAAGAGGCTTTGAAATGTTAATAATATGTAACCTCACCAAAAGTTCTTACAATGAAATAAGACACAGAGCTGAAAAATGTGAACAGGATTTATACCCATCTTATAAACTGGTATTTACTTTATAAGCTAATATTTAATTCAGACTTACTCGTGTAAAAGAGTTTCTTTAAATTATATTCTATTTTTAAAACAGATTGTCAAACCAAAGAAAAGAGCCTACCCTGAGAACTTTTGTCAAACTGTTAAAAGTCTCTATGATTTCTTTAAGTTGCCATGTTACGAAGAAAACATTCGGCAATATTTAGTTTTCTACGTCAAATTTAGTTTTGATGGGACAAACGCAAACCGCTACAAACAAAAAACGACCGAGAATAGTAGCGTACTTGATTACATGTTTTGCTCGTGTATAGTGCCCCTACTATTGGTCGATAGAGATACTGGTCACGTGTATTGGACGAATTCGAGATCATCATCCACGAGATTCTGTCGACCTTTAAAAATTTTATACGCAAAAGAAACAGACGACCTTTGTAAGATGGAAGAAGCTGATATCAAAGCACAAATCGACCGTTTGGAAGATACCGAAGTTGGTAACTATGCAATTGGATTTAACATGATGTTAACGATGGTCGATGGAAAGATAAGAAAATCATATGGCTAAAATTTATAAACATTGCATGCAAAAAATTCTTTTAGTTTCATTACTTTTAAGACGATTTTTAAATATTAAATATCATCGATTAGCCAATAAAATTGCTCACACGGCCAGTCACTCGATCGAGATAGCTGGAGGGAAGTTTCTAACCTAAAAATTATTAATATGAAGTAATAGCACGTGCATTGACATTGATAAGTTATACAATAAATTCGGCATCAATGCTTCCGAAAGGGCATCAAATTTACTATCTTTTCTTGCAAGATTTTCCAGATTGAACGTTCTATTTAATTGATATGCTGAAAAAGGTGTTTTATTAAAAAAAATCATATCTTAAAAACTAAACAATGAAATGTTTTGAAACAGATCATAGTAGTAAAGAATATCAACGTCTACATTATGTAAAAATTTGAAGCCATTTTCGTGTAAACTAACTAATTGTGAACTAAAAATAAAAAATCTAAAAAATGGATTTTCTATGTCGTATGGTTATAGAAGTAAAAAGGTTTTAATTAACTCGAAATTTTTAGGAAAGATAGATCCTTCGTTTATCTCGGCTAAGTTATTTGTGCAGCTTTTAGAACTTTATGGTTCTTAAAATATTAAGATTAAAATATTTTAATGAAATTTTTCTGACTGTATATATTTCCAAAACTGAACGATCGATTTTGTAACTTAGCTATTTTAAAGATTTCTATCTGATCTTTCTAATTACCATGGTCTTTGGCTAAAAAATTTTCTCCTCCAGCAAAACAATTACGATTAAAAATATCTCTTCAACTACTAGAGTTTTACAACATTAACTTAACATAATAAGTTATACGATTAGATTATTCACAATGCATACATTTAGTAATTCTTTTGAATGCAGTATGATTAGATTGATAACGTGGTGAAATATTATAGCATTTCAATTATATAAAATTTATTTTTCAAGGTACCAAAGGTAACGGAGCATATAATCAACGTTTGGAAAAAATTATCCAGGATGGACTTCATGAAGAACTTGGAATACTAGTCGATGCTCCAACACAAGGCTATGGTAACACAAACGATGGCAACACAGCAAGAAGACTTTTTAATAACGTTGTTGTCAGAATTACAGGTATAAAGATTGTATATTTTCTTACTATAGGACTATCTCTCTCAAAAAAAAAACTTTTTTCAAAGGGAAAATCTTGGCATGAAAAAGGCTAATAAACGTAGTGAAATCTCTGAATATAAAAATGTCAAGTAAATGTTTTTTTGCTATACGCATTAAAATATCATTTTTTGGGAAAACATAATTTTAACTTTAATTTTATATCCAAGATTTTCACTTTTGAAAAAAGTTTTTTTTTTTTGAAAGAGATTTCACATCTTTTACAAAGCATATTCTTCTTGCTATTGCACTTCATTAAATCTTGATCTATTCGATAGACAACAAGCTACTATTGGTTCAGACATTGATCGCATCAGGCATATAATCGTATAGCGATATATGCATATATACGTATAGCATTACATGCATATTATAATCGCGTGTCGCCAAATAGCAGACGAATGTCGGTAAAGTAGATTAACTACTGTAACCACCCGTGTATAATACCAAATATACTCACCGGAAGTCACGTGACCGGAGGAGACGAAAAATATCGGGAGAGTATGGAAACTCTAGTAGTACCAACAGATTGCGCATACGCGCAATAATAATGATTTAAATGCAATCGAGATTTTTTTAAGGTTAGGAACACCTAATTTCAGAGTATATAGGGTCGCGCCGTCGACAAATCGTACTTCGTACTTTTTCTTGCCAAAGCGGCGCTATCGCGCCCCTTGATAAGAGAAAACACGCATGTACGATTAGTAGTGACAAATAGCTATATTGAGTGTCATTTGTTATTAATGCAACAGAAATTTGATTTTATAATTTTAATTTATTTCTTGGATCTTCTTTTATCGTAAAAAATTGATTAAATTGTATTTAACATTCGCAAAAGATTCTGAAATTTTGAATTATTATTATTCTGAATATATGAATCGTATTTATTAAATCATTTATTTTTATTAGGTTTTGACGGTGAATTATTACAGAGATTCAAAGTTATTCTCTCTGTTATCTCTTCCGGATATTCTATTAATACTACAGTATTTAAGGAACATACAGAAGATACAGCAAGAAGATATGTACATTTTTATGATTGGTACTACATGCCTCCATCAATGCACATAGTTTTGATTCATGGCTACAGAATAATAAGGGCGCTATTGTTACCTATCGGTATGCTCTCAGAAGAAGCTCAAGAGAGTATTAATAAAAACGTAAAAATATTCAGAGATAGGTTTTCCAGAAAAATCTTAAAGTGAGTACAAACTAGATTGAAAGATGGATATATAGATCAGTAGAAAGATAGATTGATAGAATAATAGATGGATGGACAGAGGGTGGATAAATATATTGCCTTACTCTGTCTCTTTATATCACGTATCAAGAATAACCAATGCATAATATATCTAGTAATCGTATGCTATTTTCAGGGTTGAAATGAACAGAGATATGTTCCAACGTTTACTTTTACATTCGGATCCACATTTATCACTATTTAATAACTCACTGCCAAAAAAAAAACATCTAAATTAACACCCGATAAAAAGAGATTGTTAGTTGTTAAAGAAAGCGAGAATGAAAGTGATGACTCCGATAACGGGAATGATAACGAGCTCACTGACAATGAAATCTAATGATTTCTAGCAGTTATTCGTCATACTAAATATTTATTTATTTAATAGTTTTCAGTTTTTTGCTTTTTGTATATTTCTTCCCGCTCACATGTTTATATGTTAAATAAACAAAATTATAAGACAAAAATTAGAAGTATTATTTATTGTGTAATGTGGTGTACAATTATGCAGTGCAAGGACGTAGTACCACTATAATAATGCATCCTAACTATAATATTATAACGAGCTGACTATCGTACTCTCGTTATGTCTCTCTCCCTCATTACAACACATGTATAAATCTATATCATGTACATTCTTTCAGCGGCAAGGTAAGTGAGAGAGCAGAAGACCCAGCGCGCGAACACAGAGAGAGAGAGAGAGAGCCACGCGCGTGCCGCGAGAGGGAGAGTGGGAGAAAGCCCACGCTGGTTTTCGCCGCCGCGTCCCGCGCGAGAGGAGTACGACTCGTTCCGCCGAAGAGTACAGTCGAACGGTTTCACCTTTTTTTTTTTGTATCGGGAACCCTCGTGGATTTTGCGTGCGAGAAATCTGAGAGATCGCCCTAGCAAGCTGTGCCCTCGTGTGTCGCCGATGTTATCGCTCCGAGTGCAACTGCGCGCCGCGCGTTCGTCACGAGCTGAACGATTGCTGCCGCTCGTCTTCCCGCCGTAGCCGGACGCACACTCAAGGCCACGAGGCATCGACTCTGCTGCCCAGCGAAGGCCCCGTTCACCCGCTTGCGCCGTTTTAGACGAGCCACGAGGCATCCGAGCGAGACTGCACGGAAGTGAATGTAAGTACCTGCTCGATCGCTGATCTCTCTCTCTGCATTAGTCTTCGCTTTGTCTCTCTCTTGCCTCGTTCCGCTATTGTATTTGGCTGTCTTTTTACAATACACAAACATAAGTCTGAACTGCACTTGTTCTTAGTGATTTTACGCCTGACTCTCTGCCTTTCCCCCGCGTTCACCCCTCTCGGATATGCGTTTACTTCATTCGCGATTAAGCTACGCAGCATAAACACTCACGACGCCTCCGCGGGCTCCCGTGCTCAAGGACGAGCACGTACAGCATACTGCGCTACGGGCCAGGCTTCGTATAGCCTTCAAGAAGCCTGCTACGAGCTGCTGCATCAATTCCTCTCGATACTCTTTAGATCAGTATACCCGTTACTGATCTTTTATACACGGTAATAAGCACCGTTATAATATGTAATAACAACCATAATAATATGTTTGGACTTACCTTTTAACCACATACATTCCGCCTTCTACAAAAATAAATAAATAAATAAATATGTGTGTTGCGTTTTTATAACCGATTCCGGTGACGCAGACAATCAGTTTAGACTAGTTTTTACTTCGATTTTTATACCGCGGACTCGTACATCTACAAAATGGGACAACGTGTAGGTCTAGAAAAAGGTATGCCTGGCGTGGCTAATGGTTGAAATAATCGTCGCATACAAATGTGCGAAAAAATCATCCTAATTCCCTGTGTAACCTTTCCACAATATTACTTTGCGGGTGTCGGGTAGATGAATATACAAGTTTAATGTTTTCATTTTTTAACGCGTTTACAAATTTGTCGCTCGTAAATTGCATCCCATGGTCGCATATTACCGCTTCTGTCAGTTTTTTAATTACCGCGTGAGCTGTTGCTCGTCGGAGAGGGTAAAACACAACGTATTTACTGAAGACATCTATGCTTGTTAATAAGTATTATACTCCCCCCGCCGAGGTAGGAAGTGGACCGTAAGAGTCTATTGACAGTAATTCACCGGACTTTCGCGTTAAGATAGGTTGTAACATTTCCCTGTACTTTTTAGTTAAGTGTTTAGTTCGTTGGCAACTGTCACATGTTTTTCGAATTTTCGCTATCTTTCTGCATAAGCCAGATGTGTAGAAATGCTCGCATAGCATTTTATTTAATTTTCGCCCCCCTATGTGGCCGTATTTTTTGTGTACCTCGTTTATAAAATCTCTTAATACGCTAGTCGGTATTACAATTTTTGATCGCTCTTTTGCTTTTTTATATAATACATCATCTATAAGTTCGTAACGCTTACAAGTTTTTTCGTTGTTTTCTACAAGCTCGTCGATTAGTGTACGTGTTTGAGGATCTCGCCTCTGACTCTTTTCTATGTTTTTACATATATTAATGAGTTCGCGACTTGGTTTTTGCTGGACGATAGCGGAAATTATGATTTCAGATTGGCTTTCAATTAAAGTCCTGGATCGCGAGGTTCCATTTTTGTAGTCGTTGGTTATTGAACTTGCAAGTTCTTAAGAATGTTAGAGCCTCGTGATCTGTACGGACTCTAATTTCGATTTCCCCCCTCAGGTATGTGTCGAGCTTGTTGAGTGACCACACAAGGGCGAGCATTTCTTTTTCTGTAGTAAAATATGAGCATTCGCTACCCTTGAGTGTTCTGCTCACAAAGCATACAACTTCTTCCTCTCCCTCATCGTTTAGTTGAGAGAGGACCGCGGCGAGCGCGAAGTCTGACGCATCTGTCGTCAGTATGTACGGCTTTTTTGGATCAGCATATTTTAAAATTATGTTATCATCAAAAAGCGTTTTTATTTTTTCGAACGCTTCTTAATGTTCAGTTGTCCAATGAAATAGCACATTTTTTCTCATTAGATTTAATAATGGTATTAGACTTTTAGCGAAGTGTTTTGTAAATTATGAATAGCAATTTATGAATCCAATGAAGCTTTGTGTTCGATTAGTCTTTCATATAATTTATCGAGATGTTCGATGTGTTCTTCGAACGTACGCAATTTGATCATTTGATCATCTACAAATAGTACCAGAAATTCATTGAAATCCCACGTGGCTTTCGCCAGCCCTCGAATTAACGCGGACCCGCTTGTTTTAATACCGAACGGTACAACGTTAAATTCGTAGACGTGACTATCGACTTTGAACGCGGTGTATTTTCGAGAATTTTCTTCTAGTCTGATTTGCCAGTAACTAGCCGTGAAATCTTTTACGCTTGTTATTGGCCTATCAGCGCATCGTTGTAGTACCTCCTCGATACCGGGAGGTCCCTCGTAATTATTTTGGAGAACCATGTTTAATTTTTGTGCGTTTAGGCACGGCCTTACCGATCCGTCGCGTTTTCTTACGATCTGTATCGGGTTTATGTATACGCTATTCGAGCGTCTTATTATGTTTAATTTTAACATCCTGTCAAACTCATGTACTGCGTCTTGTCTGTCAGCGATGGGTATTGGGTGTGGTTGGCAAAACCAAGGTGCGTTGTTTGTAATAATCAATTCGTGCTCATATGTAGTTTTTTTTATTTCTTTGCCCCTCGTTGAGGATTTCACAAGAATTTACTTTCCCGTCGATCTCCTCCATTGTGAGTTCGTATGGGTTTTCATAATTATTTTCATAATCTTCGTAAAGATTATTGAGATCCATGTGGTACCCTTTTTCGGTGTATCCACCGGCGTCTTGAATTGTTAGCGACGTGAATTCGTTACGCGGCATTTTTTGTCTACGTGCGTTATTACCCCGTCGTCGTTTTTTACCGAAAAGAGAATTTGTTCGTGTACCGTGTCAATTAACATTTTTAATGATTTGATTGTGTCGAACCCGATTATACAAGGCTTGACTAGCTTTGGTATGACTAAGAATATGATTTTTTCAGACAGTTTTTCGAATTTCGTATTTAAACAATTGTATTGTATAAGCCGAGTCGATTTGCTACCCGTAGCGCCTTTTATGGCTATTCAAGTTTATTCTAGTATTCACAATTTTAATCCTATTCTGTTGAACAATTTCTGTATTTTGAATTAGGTTTTTATTTACGAATACAATAACACCATCATTTCTATTAAGCCTACTTTTGTTATAATAGGACTTGTATTTGTAGTCCCTTTCACTCAAATCAAAAACATTGTAATTTACCTGATTGAATGTTTCTGTAAGAATAACAACAGGTGGTATCAAAATTTGTGTAAAAAGAGGTTTTGTAGAGCTACTATTCTCAGAAAAGGAAATTATGGAACATATTTTGAAAGTTGTAAAATTACTACACAAAATTGTAATTTTACTATTATACTAAATTTACAGTTTTTCAGTAGTTCATTTACGAATTATTCATCTTAATTCTCATTAATAAATTCAAAATTCAAAATTTATATTATACACATGGTTTATTTTTAATTTCGGCAGCGCCACGAAGGCGAGTTTGAGAAGTAGACAAAGCCGCGGCGCCTGCGCTACTATTTACTTCTATGTTGGGGTTTGCATTTTTCATTACAAGGAAATAAATGCGTTTCTTTGTTGTCTCTAATATATTTTAACTTATATCATGTTTGATTATGCCAAACTATGATTTTCAACAAAAATATTGATAAAAACAGCTTCCTTTGATATAATACACGAGTGTGTCTTTCACAAAATGCTCAAATCAGAAAATGTTAGGACCGTGAAGTTGGCCGCATAGCTATATACAGATGGATATTGCTTTCTCATCGGTTTTCTGCATGCTCGCTCACATGTAGTTTTTAGTGTCTAGGTGTAGAAATAATTTGAGGGCGCCTAACCTTTTACTTTTTTTAATGTTAATTTTTTTTAGATATTCTATACCATGAATTTGTAGATATAATAAAAAGAGCGCTACTAAATTTGAGATTTAGAAACAGCTTTTATATTAATTTAAAATGTAGTTTTGTACTGTAAATTCAATAATATTTAAATAACTTTATTATTTAACTTATTAAATATATAAATTATAATGCACAAGCGCTACCAACGGCAATGAAATTGGTTGCTGCTATTTTATTTGTTTGATGCTTACTATATAAAATTTTTAAAATCAAATACTTATATTTTGTTATTTAAATAATTTGTTAAATACATAAATGATAATGTACAAGCGCTACCAACGGCAATGAAATTGGTTGCTGCTATTTTATTTGTTTGATGCTTACAATATAAAACTTTTATAATCAAATAATTATATTTTGCTATTTAATTAATTTATTATATAAAAATGATAATATACAAGCACTACCAATGGCAATGAAATTGATTTCTGCTATTTTTATTTCATTGATGCTTATTGTTTAATTATTAGGCAGAACATACTGATACATAACCATATTAAAAAAATTTTATAATGTATAGAAAAATTAAATTAATGTTTATAAATAAATAAAATATCAATTATCGAGAATACGATTGAATTGAATTGAAGGATTTAAATCAATTCGGGGTATTAAAATAATTTTACTTTTAGAGGTACTAGTAATAATTTCAGCTTTAACAACATAAGATCGTAATTCTTGTATTATTAATCTAGTTCCATTGCATAAACCACCATCTGAATTTAAATTTCTCAATATAATTACAATTGCATCAACTTTTAATGTTAATTTATGAGGAGGAAGTCCATTGGGTGTTAATGAATGGTCAAATCTATTGATATTGAATTATATATATCTTCATTTTTTCTGTGTTTACCGAATAATTACTTAAATATGTATGACTTTCTCCTTCCAATTGATCCAATATTTCGTCGTTAATTCTTAAAACATCAATATTAGTCGGTGCTAGTATTACTTATTGATATAATGTTTTATCATTGAGATCAATCTTACTTCTGAAAATTTCATATATTAAATTTTCTTTAGATAAAGTGAGTAAATAAAGTTCGAATCATATGAAGGTGCTAATGGAGTAGTTTCGCAATCATTAGAGTAATTGAAAATGTGAATAGTTTCGTCAATTAAAGGTAAATCATAATCACATAACGTTATTCCATGTAAAATTTAAATATTATTAATTTTCGTTAAACAAGTTTGTTCTGCGATTTCATCATTTAATTTAGGACCATAAAAATAAGTTTTATATTTATTGTATAGTTCTTTAGCATTGCAAGGATAATGAAATATTAAAATAAAAGAATATAAATGAATTAATGCATTGGGGAATTGATAATTTATAGCTTCCTGTAAACCTTTATCCCATTCATTATCCGCTGATATTAAATGTAAAGCTAATGCTGCATCATAAAATGTTATATGCGATACCTTCTACTGTTTGTATATTCTCAAATGATTTGGCACCTTTTACATGTAATAACAACATACGTAAGTAAAATAATTCACGTGTTTTGGGATCAACAAAATACATACGACTCAATATGGGTTTATATATTCGTTTTCGTGGAGTCCAAATTTTTAATTTTGTATGAAACACGTAATGTTTGGGATTTTGAATATATAATAAATCTCGTGCTAAAGAATTAATTTTGTTCAATTCAAACCAAGCTGTTAATGTGGTATTCACATTACGATCTATTAATTCTGTTTCAGATCCTTGTTTAACATATTCAATTTGTTCATTTTCTACATAGACCGCTAATCGATAAATTACGTGGGATTGATCGTATAATTTAAATTCTAATAATCTATACATTGATTAGGGCGAACATACGTACCGCATAGCTAAATATTGTTCTATTTCATCGTAATTATTAGTGATCTCATTTGAATTATTAGATGTAATATCTGACTCAATTTTAAATCATTCTCTTTTCTAAAATCTACTAAAGCGGAATCGAGACCTTTATATAAATATTTAAACAAATATTAATTGATTTTACAGTGTTGCATATCTGGACATTAATATGACAATTAAATGTTAGCAATAAATAAGGATTATATGGGACTATAAATTGATTATTAGCAGTACGATTCGATCCGTACTTTATTATTCGTCCATCATTACGTCGACGATATATTGGGTATCCATTTTCTACACTGTAATTATTAGATGAAGCAAACAGTTTAGGAAACTTTTTAGTACATATAAATTTTAATTTATTGATACATGGTGAATTTTTATTCTGAATTTCACATGGTCCATGTATCATATGTTGTTTAAAAAGGTATTTCAGCGCTAATAATATTGTCAATACCATCAGAACTATGAAATTTATCTTTAAAATCGAAATATAGTAGTGCATGCATATGAGGTAATCCTCGCATTCAAAATTCAATTACATAAATGTAACCAATGATTTTACAGAAAATTTTTTTTGTTGTAATTCATTCTAGAATGCAGCTACTTTAAGATAAAAAACTCGAGCTACTAAATCAGGTCTACCTAATGTATTTTCATTCTCATTTAAATTTTCTACAATTTCAATCCATTTAGGATTACAAGTCATAGTAACAAATAAATCAGGTTTTCCAAATGTTGTCATTGCATCTATATAATTTTGTTGCAAAGAACGCGCACTTCCAATAAATGTTGATGGTAAAATAACTATTTTGTCAATGTTGACATTAATTGATTAAGATTTATTTGTTACATAACCCATTAAATCCACGATACGTTTCGGTTCTTAATTTTGCTTGCTGATTTCTAATGTAAAATAATCTCGTTCCTTCAATTTTACACCATGTATGGACTATTGTTGAGTTAATTTACCTAAATTTAAACAAGGATTAAATTTATTTCGTAGCAACCCTGTAACTTGGATTTTATTATTAAATTCACTTTCATAATTAGGTCGCCATCCTCCTTGTCCGAAAGGAAAAATTGAAGGATATGTCATAGGATCAACATGTTTACTTATAATTGGAATATTTCAGGTTTTGAATTTTAGAATCAATACAAAAATCACGATTAAATGAAGGCTCTCCTTTCTTACCTACAAAAACTACTGCAACTTTATTACTTGATGGCGGAAGTTCAAAGGTTTTATTATTAGAATAATTTTGCCGTGTAATAAACATATTAACTTCTCTAGGTAATTCATTGGCATTTCGAGCACGTTTTAATTCTTCTTCCTCAACTTCATGCATCATTTTGTATGCTTCAGCATAAGGATTTACTTTGTAAGATATTGTCATTTTCATTTAGTAATTTTATGTTGCATTTTGTATCAGTTGAAAACCGAACTTCATTAGCTATTTCATTGTCTATTATATATAATTGTCCAAATTTTCTATTTTCATTCGTTACTGGGTTTAATGAATATGCATTATGATAAGTTTGACCACAAATGCGAAAAACTTAAGGACCATGGCCAGGAACAATATCTAGTTTAGCCCCAAAACTGGCAAAAGCTTTATTATAATTTCGTATTAATCGCATCAATTGTTTACTTTCTTGTGATTTGCGATTAATCAACTACAACAAACAAATCGAATATTAAAATATATCTTTTATTATAAGTTTTCCTTTATGACAACAATTGCTATATTTTTTAACAACTGGTAAATCTAATAAAAAGTGTTTAGCAAGATTCACATTCTTGATCCATTTTGCCTAAGTAATTTATAGTATAGAATTAGCAATAAATCCTATTTTATCATTATTTAATTAATGTGTGTTTTATTATATTCGTTACGATTAATCGTGATTCATAATGAGGAAGATTTACTTTGATGAGTAAATAAGGAATCAACGACTATGCTTTAGAACAAAGTAAATTTTCTACTTTCTAAAAACCTAACAAATCTTTTAAATATTGTAAAACATATACCAAGGAGTCAAGAATAAAGTATAAAATCTAGATCTAGCGTCAGTATAAAAATAATGACATTTAAAAAAACATTTTAAATTCAATGATAACTAAACTACACAAACTTATTCTTAAACCATTTGAATGTAGTACTAATATGGATTAATGATATTTTTAAAAAGAAATTTTAAATTTAGCTTTATCACTTAGTTTGATTAATTATGTATATTTTAAACTTTATACTTAAACTTTTTGGAATATATTTTATAATGTTGTAAATTTTCAAAGAGTGGAAGATATACATTTTTTTATAAATATGATTTTAAAGAATAATGAATTAAATTTTTTTCTAAGTATTAAAAAAAATGATTAAAAAATGATTAAATTATTACCAGATAAAATCTAAGTTATCAAGCGCAAAGCACGCTGATCTAATCCTTGTATAATAAATAAGACATTAGAATTAGTTTGTATTAAAAATAACATTTTATCAATATATAAACTTAATAATAATTCATTGGAATTTATATCTTAAAACATATATTCAATCAATATTAAGTAACTATATTTATTTCGTTTAACAATCTAAAAAAACAGAACAAGTGAAAATACTATTAATTTTTTAGTCTCAAGTATAAAATATATCATTTTAATTAAAAATAATTATATTTACTAATGAAACCACAGGGTGAGACACCAGAATATCTAAGAAAAATAGGCAGAGTAGGGAAAAAAGGACTGGTGATTATAGCAAGATTCAGAATGGGAAGCGAGGCAAAAGGGTACAAATACTGGCTGAAAGAGGAGGAAAGAAAATGCAGGTTGTGTAAGGAGGAGGAAGAGACATACGAACATATATTTACGAAGTGCAAAAAATCGGGTAACAGGCAGGACAGCTGGAAGAAAATTCTTAATGGGGAAAGGAAAAATCTGACGAAACTATACAGAATTATGTGGTTAAGAAAGGAAAAGGAGAGGTCGGAGAAAAGGTAACGGACTATCGTGCGAAAAAGGGAATGAAAGCAGCAGAGAGGAATTAAAAAATTTTAATTTAGCGGGGAAAAAAATAGATCCAGACGAAACAACAAAAAGAACTAAAAGGCCGGCAGGGGCATTTAGTGAGCAGGGTGAGTAGAGAGAACAGTATGGAATAGGGAAAAGGCAAAAGTAACTACACCCGCGCTAGAAAATGGGAGAAGCGGAAAGGAGAACGTGGACGGGGAACACGAAATGGAATACCGCAGATAGGAAAACACATGGTATCACAGATAAAGAAAGAGGTTAGAGCAGACTCAGCAGAGAGAACTAACAGAAAAGTCAAATAAAAAGGAGAAGATGTACGGAGATAAAAAGAAAGAAAAGGAGACGAGGGAGTTGAGAGAGGAGCTGGAAAGCTGGAAAATAAGAGCGAGGTTTGAAAAGGAGAAGAGAGAGGCTATGGAGAAAAAAATGTAAGAGGTGAGAGAAGATGTGAAGTTACTAAAAGGGAAAATGAAAAATATGCAAAAAGAGATAGACGAGATGAGGGATAGCCGCGAAGGCAGGAAAGGAAAAACAGAAGAGGTAAGGAAAAGACAAGTGATGAGAAGAGGGAGAAGAGAACTTGAAAGAGGTGAAGAGATAGTAGTGAGAGAAAGAAGAGCTGACAAAGGTAGCTATATACACAGAAGAGGTGAAAGCAAATGCAAAGTGTGGGAAAGAGGTATAATCGTACACTTAAACAACTGGGAAAAGGAGGATACACTAAAAGAATGGCTAGACGACTGCCTGGAGGGAATCGAGTGGGAAGTGGAAGACACAAGGTCGGAGGACACCAAGAAGGTCATTTTTGGGACGAAGGAAGACATGGAAAAAGTATGGGGAAAGAGAGAGGAGATAAAAGAGGGAGGCAAATTAAGAATTGAGCAGTGGCTATCAGCAGAGGAAAGAAAGGCCAGAGCCCTTATAATGTGACAACAGAGGAGAAGAGAAGAGGAAGAAGGAGAAGAGAGTGAGCTGCCGAACAAAAGAGAGTGGATTGCAGAAGTCGGAGGTGAAAAATATAAGTGGGACGAGAAGAAAGAGAGAATAGTAAAGAAAACGAGAGTACCGAAAAAAGGAGACGAAGGACGATACAAAATCTGGAGGTCAGGGGATTCAGAGGAAGAAGAAGAAGAGTAGATAGGTTAGGTTAGCACGCAACAACAAAAACAAGTACACACACAAACATCAATACACACGCACACACAGCCACTCAAACTGGACACACACGCCCTAACGTAGACAAACAGTAACATAACCTACACGGACATATGACAACACAATACATAGTAAGTTATGCTAGGATAAAACAAAAGGAGTGCATTTAAGAAGAAATAATATTAAGCGTTGCGCCCAGCTGGCTAACCTGCATTTTTCTAACGACATACTCTAACGTTAAGTTGAACAGCACCGTAGAGAGCCCATCCCCTTGTTTTAAACCATCGCGTATCATTTTTTCTGTACACCGAGAAGTACTAGATTTTGATACATTTTGCTTCGCTTAATAGAGTCGTACGCTTTTTTAAAATCTATAAATAGTTGGTGTATGGTTTCGCAAAATTCCCACTTTTTCTCTAACAACTGTCTTATGGTAAACATTTGATCGCTCGTCGATCTGTTGCGCCGAAATCCGCACTGATAATCTCCTACTATATCTTCCGCGAATGGAGTGAGTCTAGCTTGTATTACGTTTGACAGAACTTTGTAGCACGTTGCTAAAAGTGAGATACCCCTATAGTTATTGCAGTCTGTCTTATCCCCCTTTTTAAAAATCGGTATAATGATAGATTCCTTGCAATTTTCGGGTATTATTTCATTTATCCAGATAGCACATACTAGTTTATAGATTTTGAAAGTGAGCTCGACGTCCCCATATTTGAGTAACTCAGCTGGTATAGAGTCATTTCCCGCGGCTTTGTTGTTTTTTAGTTTTTTAATCGCGGACTATACTTCTTGGTAGCTCGGTTCCTCCACGTGGAGTTCAGCAGTGTGAATTTCGTCCCCTAATTCTTCGCTATTTTCGTGCACGTTTGCACCATGCTCTTTGGCTTTTCCTTTTTACCCAGTACTTTGTTCGCGGCCTCTTTTACCGTTTTTTCGATGTCCCCCCATAAGCTATTCGGTTCGTCATTCCCCTCCGGCAATGTGTTTGCTTCTTCAAGTGCCTGAAACCTGTTATTAATTTCTATCTGGTACCTAATTCGCTCTGTTCTATCTCGTAGCTTCTCAATATCGAAGCTTTCTACCTTGTTTGCTCGCTTACTATTTTGATTCGCTACTAGTCTAGCTCTTAATTTGGCTACTACTAAGAAGTGGTCCGAGTCGCTATCTGCCCCTCTGTATGCCCTTACGTCGAGAACGTTAGTATGACGTCTTTTTTCAATGAGGAAATGATCAATTTGGTTCTGCGTTGCCCCGTCCGGCGATGGCCACGTTGCCTTGTGTATGACCTTGTGCCTAAAACACGTAATTTTGTTAACACTAAACATTTCCTTACTACCTATTTTAGCATTGAAATCGCCTAATACTATTCTTGTGTCGTAAGACGCGAACTGGTCGATTACCTGCTCTAAAGTTTCGTAATAGAGATCTTTAGCTTCTTCTTCTTTGTCCTCCGTAGGACAGTGTACATTAATAAATACATATCTATACCATTCACCTTCGATAATGATGTACGAGAGATTGATACATGGCACAAGGATGTAGAAAATTACTATGACTCGAGGAATATTTCCTCTTATTATGATTTAAGATAATGTTTGACATTTAGAAATAAAATTGACTTGAAATTGCTGAGTTTTTATTTCTACAAGGGCTGACTCTTTCACCTTTGATTCCTAATTATTTATTTGGTTAACATGGAGAGCAAAAAGCGTAATTGATGCATTATTTTAGTTATTTTTTGTATATTTCTGGTTCATTGCCGGTTATTTTCGGTCACTTTCGTGTCATTATGTGTTAATTCCGATTACTTCTGGTCAACTTCCGGTCAACTTCCGGTCAATTTCCGGTCAATTTCCGGTCTATTTTTGGTTGACTTCCGGTCTACTTCCGATCTACTTTCGGTAAACTTTCGGTTCACCCTAACCCCTAAGGAGGGGTGGTTTTGGGGATGATGTGAACTTATAACCGGAGACTACCAGGCACATTTCAATATACTAGGAATGAAGGCGCGCTTGGCGCGCTCTTGATTCTATCTCTGTCTAATAACACTGGTAGAAAATCTATTATGAGTGTTGGGCGGCACACTAACGTCTGCTAATATTTTATAAGCATGTAACATGTTACTAAATCCCTCAAAACTAGTTTTTAATAAATATATTAATAATGCTCAATGTCGTCATCATTGGTTTGAGTAGTGAATTTGAAGAAAAATTCAGTATAACAGTCAGCGTGTTTGTCTATCATTACAATGTCATTTATTTGCATTATAAAAAAGCTATACAACTGAAATTTTATACAGATACTTAATATGCTACCTAGAAAACATGTAACCTACATGATTATGATTTAACTGTTTTCATTCATATTTTCACATCGAGGTCCATATGAATTTGTTAATTTAACGTATCAAATTTTGCTTGAAGACAGTTGCACAGAAACTACCATCTCTATCACATTGTATTTCTGGTTTCCAGTGTATTTTAACATGAAGAAAGTGATAAGTATTTTAGCTTTTTTTTCAAGACATTAATTAGAATTTTGACTTTTAACAGTTGTGAGAGATTTTGAGACCGATACCTGTTTCTCCATTTTTGCATTTTTTCTCATTCGAAAACTAACAGGTCTAGAAAGCTCATATTTTGCATATAGATTTCTTTTGTGAATGTTGAAAGATATTTAAAGTTGAACCAACGTTAACTGAAATACTTTTGTGTTCGACTACAACAGACATGATAATTATTTAGTCGTATAGCATGAGTTTCCATTCATATCAGTGTCGGAGTCGAACACAAAAGTATTTCAGTTAACGTTGGTTCAACTTTAAATATCTTTCAACATTCACAAAAGAAATCTATATGCAAAATATGAGATTTCTAGACCTGTTAGTTTTTGAATGAGAATAAATGCAAAAATGGAAAAACAAGTATTGGTCTCAAACAAACAGGTATCGGTTTCAAAATCTCTCACAACTATTAAAAGTCAAAATTCTAATTACCTAATACCTTGAAAAAAAAGCCAAAACATTTATCACTTTCTCCATGTAAAAATATGCAAGAAACCAGAAATACAATGTGCTAGAGATAGTAGTTTCTGCGTAACTGGCTATAAGTAAAATTTGACCTGCTGAATTAAAAAATTCGCATGAGTCTGGATGTGAAAATATGAACGAAAACAGTTAAATCAGAATCATCTAGGTTACATATTTCTAGGTAACATGTCTAGTAGCCTTTTTACAATTCAAAGAGCATTGTATAATGATAGACTTAAACTTACTGACTCGGATACTGAACTTTTCTTTAAATTCACCTCTCAAACCTCACCGCGCGCGACTTTGGGCACAGAGACACAGTATATCTTCAACTAAATAATACTCACACACTTTATTACTACTTCAAATAAGGTTAGGGTGCCACTTTTCAATAGACATGTTGTACATCTACACACTTTTGGTAATGATTAATTTTTACTACAATTTTTTGCTAGTTATATTACATATATTTTATCTGTTATCAAGGTTTCCACATTTCATTTTAAACACCTTAAACATTTCTACCAGGGTTATGAGTTATGACTGTTTTGAGGGTTATGAATTTAAAGCGCGATTGTGATCTCATTCCCTAGGCAACCAACCAGCAACCAATCAGAATCACGTATTAAATGCTTTACAACAAAGGCCATCATTTTTTTAAGAGAGGAATAGAGGAAGAGGATGACTTGAAATTTGTGCATAGTTTTATGAATGATTTCTGACATGATTTTTCACATGAAAAATGTAGTTACGTAATTCATTATGTAAGAATTCAAGCAATCTATTACGTAATTGATTGTGTGATAAATCACCTGATTTTTCTCGTCAAGGTTGGTCAAGTATAATATTTTAATGTTATAATGCAATTTATTAATTTAGAGTTTTTAGCTAGTTATAATTAAAGTTACAAATAACTTTTAAATGTTGGTGATGGAATATTCTTTTGAAATTAGTTTTGAAAGTATCAACGAAGAAGTTGAAATACCAAAAGAAATTTTATGCACTAACAATATTATTGATAAAACTTGTGGTAGCTTCCATAGACAAAATATTAATGAAAGAGTAATTTTATTTCTAAAGAATACAGATGTACTAAGTATTAATAATGAAATTCTATTAAAAATGGAAGGTGAAGTTGAAGAATATATTACTATAAATTAATGATAACGACAAAAATTTAATAACTTATATACCTGATGTATAAATTTACTAACACCAAATTTACTAAAATCCAAAAAAACACAAAAAACAGCCTTCCGCCACATAAATTAAAATTAAAAGAAGAAGCAATTGTTACATTATTAAGCAATATAAATTAAAATGATAGATTTTGCAAACGGGAGAAAATTAAAAGTTGATACAATGTGAGATCAGCCGGCCAACATTTTTTTCTTCTGCAACCCGCGGTAAATGTTCTAAAAAGTGTTTCCAATGCCCCTGAATTTTTTCAGGTTTTTAAATTACTTTATTCCAAAATGGCATGGTGCCAAAGATGTCAATTTTGGAGATTTTTGGGTTTTTAGCATGATTTAATTAATATATAGCTCCTCAGGGAAGCATTTTTTAGAAATAACATATAGATACTTTTTTTTGTAAAATTTTCTTAAATTTTCATTAAAAATACTTTCAAAGTCATATATATATATATATATATATATATATATATATATATATATATATTATACATACCCTATAAGCCATTTAAACCTTAAAATCAGGATTTGAGAGGGTTCGATCATCCGGATCCTGACCAAAAAATACCTGGAGATACCTTTTTTTAGTCCCAAAGTACTTGTACAAGTGCCGTAATATCATAAGCATAAGCCTCTATGCTAAAAATCAATTTAGCAGTCTATAATGCTAAAATATAATTTAAATACCACTATATGCCTAACAACAATATGTTTATGTGCAACGCTCACCACCAACAGATTTATAGAGTTAGTTTGCATAAAAAGAAAGACATTTTTGCAATAAAAAGTTGATATTGCATGGGTATTCCTTACTAGAAATATGCATCTTTTTAATAACTGTAATAATTAAAATGCAGTGTTCCGATAATATATAATTGACAATTAATTGCTTGCACTGGATAATTAGCAAAGAAATCATAAAACTTTGATCTCTTGCATTACTAAGATACATACTTATGTCACAGAACAGAGTAAATAAATTATATATACTTTCAAAAATAACCTAATAATTTTTAAAGCTCCTACAATACCATTATTAATAATATGATATTTATTCTTATATTTGGCCAGAGAAAATTTACTTAAGAAACAAGATATAATGTTATCTAAACCTTTATTAGTTATGCATTATTATGTGAGGTGATGGTGCATATATGCTTATCGTCGAGATCTGAGTTACACAAATTTCAATCACTTTGAGATTCTAGAAGTTGCAGTTTTAATTTTGTACAAGAGTGAGAAAATATTTGTACATAGCTATGGCAATACGTGAATTATTTTTTTATATACATATAAATAAATATTTTAATGTTGATGTTTGCGGATAAAAATATTTATAGATAAATATCGATTTAAATAATTGATAATTAATGTGCATATTTTATTACAAAATTAAAATATAAAAAACTAATGTGTGTGTGTGAGCATGTGTATATATATATATATATATATATATTATATACATACACCCCCCATGAGGTACATAAAAAGGTGCGTTTTTTTTTGTTTACAATGTTATGATTGATTTAAGTCAATTTTAAATTTTATATTTACATGAATTATCTCATAGAACATTGAATATGTTTGGATTATGTATTTTATTCATAAATATTTAATACTTTTATTACTTTTATTCAATATTATTAAAGTACATAACAATTTCAAAAGAACTATGTATCGCCACACAGTGTACCAAAATCCAATTTTGTGGCCAAAATTCGCTCGACAAGCCAAACGACAATAATTCTCAATGAAAAAAATCGCAAAATGATTATAGGATGACTTCCGTTTGTGTAGAACTGCTTATATTCAATAAAAAAGTACATAGCCTAAAAGAAAAATAGGCAAACACATGAGACTTAATAATGTAATAATCAAAATGTTTACTAAAATCTCTAAATCTGTAAGAAAAAAAAACCACTGCCAATTCGTTGGCACGTAGCTTCCTTCAACATTATGTATTACTTAATATTAGAATTGTTTTTACTTCATATATAATTCTATAAAATTTTTTTTTGTTCGATGGATAAAATTTCGAATCAATTACATATATATAATTAAATCTCTCTCTCCCTATCTTTTTTTCGTATAGCTCGCATAGCTAATTAAATGTAGGTGCACGTGCATTCGTCTAGTATATAGTATTTATCACATATATTGAGGAATTTGTCGCGTTGGCTGCACTGTCATGAAGATAGCCCAAATACTCTCAGGTACCCTCGGGTATTTTCGGTATATTCGAAGATCATATCTTCGATGGCTTCGAGTACCGGAGGGCAGCCGTATACGCACGTACCGCCGGCGTTGCTGCAGCTGCTTGCGAATACTGACGCAAGATGGCAGTATGTCTGAGGTAGCCGCGAACGCCAATTGCCATGTACCCGCACGTTGAAATTACTTAACCCATCCGCCACTTTGAGGACGCTAGAGATATAAGCAATGCAGTTTCCAATTATGCAAAGTATACAAGGTAAGAAACAAAATTTTTAAGCTTAATATCTTTGAAACTGACTGGTATAATAAACAACCCAAAGTAAGGGATCGAGATGCTATATAATACTAACTAAATCCAAAATTTTAAATTGATTATTGCTTTTTCACTCCAGTTACCGCGTCACGTAAAAAAAAGATTCATAGTATACAGGGTGAGAACAAACAATTTTAAAGCTTAATATCTTTGAAATCAACTGGTTTCGTAAACAACCCAAATATATGGATTAAAGTGCTATATAATATTAATTAAATCCAAAATTTGAACTTGATGAAAGCCTTTTTACTCCAGTTACCGCGTCACGTAGGAAAACGACTTTTTTCAGTTGTTGATGTTTTTCTCAGGATCTGCCCCATGGAATGGCTTAAAATTAAAGTGGAATATAGCTCTAATAACTTTCAATAACTTTCAATATTTAATCCTAAAACTCCAAAAATTACTATTACAAGGTTTCCTTAGGAAGGAAGCAAAAAAAGAAAGAAGAAAAAAAAGAATATATACTTTCTGATTTTGGATCTCTGAACTCTAAACTGATAAAATTTCGGAGATACTCGACACGCTGCTGCTCCTTTATCGAATGTATTCGAGCCAACTTGGACCGTAATCGTATATAGGCTCATGTACAGAAAGGCCAATTTTGCCATGATGCCTTCGCAATACGTGTCTCCTCTTGGCGACGTCGCCAACCTTGAAAGTTGGCGCTAGTTAGCGGGCATCAAAAAATGCCGCTTGGCGATCTTGCAACTCGCCGGACAGGACCTTCCCACGCTCGTGCAGAGATGGCAGCTTGGCGAGGTGGTTTCACCAAGCTCCCACAGCCTCCTACTGTGCAGCCTTTCGATCTTCTTTTCCTTTAAAAGAGCTTTATTCCCTCCACTGAATTCGCCTGCAGGTGAATAGCGGCGAGTACAAGTGGTGGATTCCTTGCTCTGCCAAGTACTCGTTTATTTTGTCTTGTTTTTGAATTTGTTACTATTATCCGAGTGAAACACCTCGGGTGCACTAAATCTCAAAATCACTCTCTCCTTGAGTGCGGCAAGTATTGCTTTGCCGTTGGCTTTGCAAAGTGGCACGCACTCTTTTTATCAAGTAAACAAACTTTGCAAGATAAGTGCGTACTCGTGGCCTTTAGCAGACTTCGGCAAGGGGCCCATAATATCTCTGGGTACCCATTGCCAAGACCTTTGAACCACACGTTTTCCCATGAAACCTGGTGGCGCGAGTTAAGTGTACGTGTTGCCGTGCGTACGTGAGTTCGCAGGTAAGTAATGAAATTGGGTATGGATTTTAATCACGTTTATTTGATACGTCTTTACAGCTTGGAGATTCGACAGAGACTAGCTCGTTGCCAGTGCAAGAGCGTTTTAAAGACAGTCAGTAATTTGCTTGTTTCATATCTCCTTCTACTGTTCTTCATGCATGCTCCGCTGTACGGAACAACCTATTGTTGCAGGTTTCGAAAAGCTTGAAGGCGATCGATACGGCATGTTAAAGGCCACATGATTTTCACATCCCTTTTTATATTTAATATCGTAGTTATATTCTTCCAATTTTATTCTCCATCGAATCAAACGTGAATTTGGTGTTTTTAAAGACCAGAGCCAAGTAAGCGGATTATGATCTGTTTCAATTGTAAATTTTTTCCCGTATATGTTGTCACGGGGCAACTGGGCTTTAGCGCGACAGCCGCGAAGATGCTGTCGCGTTAACGAGGGGGATTACTCACTCTTTTTATCTCCGCACGGCTATCCCTCGATGATGCTGAAGTCGGCGACGGACGTTAGCCGTCGGTGCAATGCCGACTCCGTACTATGCAGCCGGGTTGCCTCGGTGTACAACTGCGCGGCGAGCGAAGCTCGCCGCGCTTTCTTCGCGTATAGAGTCTCCGGCCAGGCGCGCGCTCTGTAGTCGCGCCGCGATGTAACCGGCTTTTCTCTACCGGGTTCGTCGGAAGGACGCGACAGGAGTACAGAATAAACACTCGTGTATTCGTGAATAATGGAAAGATGTCTATATTCTCCAAGATGTTAATACAATAAAATACGCGTCGCGAGAGGACGAATTCGCACTCGCGGTTCGTACTGGAGAAGAGCCGACGACTCGGTGGCAGCGAGTCCCGGCCTCGGCGTCCACAGCCGATACGGATGTTCCTAGATTGTGCAGTAGCTAGTGTGACGAACTTACAGTATTTGACGCGCGCGTGGAGTACTCGGTCGCCGCGTGTCCGTCGGCTGCCGACGGGGAAAAGTCCTTGATGGCCGGGAGGCGTCCCTCTCGGCTGGAACAGCGACTTGCTGGGGTACCCCAGATGCTCAAGGCGGTGGTTGCTCGGATCCTTCCTTCCAGCAGGTGGACTCGGGTCGTCGCTGTGTCCTCACGTCTCAGTTGCGCGGATACTTGCGGGTGATACGACGGTATAAAAAGTCGCACACGTCTAAGTCGTCCTAGCGCTTTTGCCTGTCTGTCTCGCGCACTGAGTCCGCGCGCACTTCCCGAGTATCGCCGAGTTGGCAACGTCGTCTCACACATGAAATGGTCGCGCGACGGGACGAGCGCGCGAAATACGAATTTGCGTTCGTTCGTCACAATGTATGGCCTAAATGTCGACATGCCACGACTATTGCTAGTAGTCCTTTTTCGATGGTCGAATAGCTTTGTTCGGCAGAATTCAGGGTTCTTGAAAAACATGATATGAGATGTTTATCTTGTGATAAAACGGCGCCAATTGCGACATTTGACGCATCTGTTGTAATAGTGAATGCTTTTGTAAAATCTGGATAAGCAAGTAATGGTGCATTGACGATTAACTCTTTTAATGTATTAAATGCTTCTATGTATTGTCTGATCTCTATGTTAATTTCCCTTCCTTTTTAAGCACCTTTGTTAGTGGTTTCAATATCTTGGCATAATTTTTTATAAATTTCCTATAAAATCCTGTTAATCCTAAAAATGTGTTGTCTTTGGGATCGGATATTCTACAATGGCTTTGCTTTTATCTGGATTTAGTTTAATTCCTCCTAGTGTAATTATATGTCCTAAAAAGGGTACCTCTTTTCGTAATAATTCACTTTTATCAAGTTGCACTTTTAAACCATATTCTCGAAGTTCCTCAAATATTAGTTTTAGATGTTGTAGGTGTTCCTGCAGTTATTTGGAAAATATAACTATATCGTCAATGTATACAAAACAAAATTTGTGTAAATTTTTTCTGAGAATTTTGTCCATTAACCGTTGAAATGTCTGTTACAATGCCGCTACCTTAAGCGGGTCTTGGGCGTTGTCGTCCAGATCGGACGGGTGGGTGCCTATCACCACTACACAGCGCGTCCTTAGGTTGCGGATAGAGAAACAGCCCCTGAGAAAGAGGTTAGCTGCGAATAAATTGAATAAGCAGCCGCAGACAGCCGATAGGAACAGGCGTGGGTGTGATGAGCCCACACTGTCGAACGCATTCATCTAGAAACACTACGCAAGCACCACAACAAAAAAACACTTCACATTATCTCTTATCTCTCAATCTATCTCTTTCATCACACATTACAAAAATGGGCAAAAATCCTGCTGCCGAGGAGGATGCGGGAGCGATGACAACTGCCCCGAAAGGGGATGTGTAGAATGATTCGTCACCTGGTCTTACGCGGTAACGATGCCAGCGAAGGCGCGCTGCCTTGCAGGGGGGCGTTAGGATGCGAGAATGAAACCGTAGTGTGTCTGACGACGAATTGACACTGTCCTCGTCAAAGTCGGAAAGCTCTCATACTTAGTTCTAGAGAGGTATGGGGGTTATCACCTCTAGAACGGTGGACTCACCTGCGATCGGAACAGGATCCGAAGCGCGCGGGTTGAACATACTATCATGGCTCAAAAAAATAAAATCCGAACCAAAAGGGACTTAAGGGTCGGAACTTGGAATGTTCGCAGTCTATACAGAGCAGGCGCGTTTAAAGAACTCGCAAAGGAAGCTGATAGGTACAATCTAGATTTGGTAGCAATACAGGAATCGCGGTGGCCAGATGGCGGAGTACTAGCATCGGGTAACTTCACGTACCTGTATGGCGCCGGGAATGAGGGATCTCTAAGCACCGGATTTCTCGTAAGCAAAAGCATCATACATTCGGTTAAGTGTTTTAAATCCGTCAATGAGAGGCTCTCGTACATCATTATCGAAGGTGAATGATATAGATATGTATTTATTAATGTGCACTGTCCTACGGAGGACAAAGAAGAAGAAGCTAAGGATCTCTATTACGAATCTTTAGAGCAGGTAATCGACCAGTTCGCGTCTTACGACACAAGAATAGTATTAGGCGATTTCAATGCTAAAATAGGTAGGGAGGAAATGTTTAGTGTTAACAAAATTACGTGTTTTAAGCACAAGGACATACACAAGGCAACGTGGACATCGCCGGACGGGGCTACGCAGAACCAAATTGATCATTTCCTCATTGAAAAAAGACGTCATACTAACGTTCTCGAAGTAAGAGCTTACAGAGGGACAGATAGCGACTCGGACCACTTCCTAGTAGTAGCCAAATTAAGAGCTAGACTAGTAGCGAATCAAAATAGTAAGCGAGCAAACAAGGTAGAAAGCTTCGATATTGAGAAGCTACGAGATAGAACAGAGCAAATTAGGTACCAGATAGAAATTAATAACAGGTTTCAGGCACTTGAAGAAGAAAACACATCGCCGGAGGGGAATGACGAACCGAATAGCTTATGGGGGAACATCGAAAAAACGGAAAAAGAAAAAGAAAAAGCCAAAGAGCAAACCATGGTTTGACGAAGAGTGCGAACTCTGGTTTGAAAGGTGCAAAAAGGCTAAATTAGATAGCTTACAAAATAGAAGCGATAGGACCGTAGAAGAGTATTCTAACGTAAGGAAACAGACGAGCGCGATCTACAGTAATAAGAAGCGGGATTATCAAAAGAATCTTATTAGGAGAATAGAAACTAACAGAAAGGAAAATAACCCACGCGAAATGTACAGAGGGATTAACGCCATCAGAAAGGGTTTTAGGAGTAGAGCGCAATTGATGAAGGACGAAAACGGGGACCTCGTAACAAATGACAATGAATTACTGTCGCTGTGGAAAAATTATTTCGATAAATTATTAAACGTGCACGAAAATAGCGAAGAATTAGGGGACGAAATTCACACTGCTGAACTCCACGTGGAGGAACCAAGCTACCAAAAAGTAGAGGCCGCGATTAAAAAACTAAAAAACAACAAAGCTGCGGGAAATGACTCTATACCAGCTGAGTTACTCAAATATGGGGACGTCGAGCTCACTTTCAAAATCTATAAACTATTATGTGCCATCTGGAAAAATGAAACAATACCCGAAAATTGGAAGGAATCTATCATTATACCGATTTTTAAAAAGGGGGATAAGACAGACTGCAATAACTATAGGGATATCTCACTTTTAGCAACGTGCTACAAAGTTCTGTCAAACGTAATACAAGCTAGACTCACTCCATTCGCGGAAGATATAGTAGGAGATTATCAGAATTTTGCGAAACCATACACCAACTATTTATAGATTTTAAAAAAGCGTACGACTCTATTAAGCGAAGCAAAATGTATCAAATTCTAGTACTTCTCGGTGTACAGAAAACATTCGTGAGATTGATTCAAATATGTCTGAACGGAAGCACGGGAAAGGTCCGAGTAGGCCGTAATATATCAGAATCCTTCACGATACGCGATGGTTTAAAACAAGGGGATGAGCTCTCTACGGTGCTGTTCAACTTAACGTTAGAGTATGTCGTTAGAAAAATGCAGGTTAGCCAGCTGGGCGCAACGCTTAATGGAACAACGCAGATACTAGGCTACGCAGATGACTTGGATATACTGGGGGATTGTAGGGAAACGGTAGCAAGTAATGCGGAAATCCTCATAAAAGCGGCAGAGTATACAGGATTAGAAGTTAGTGAATCAAAAACAAAGTACATGATTGTGGATAAACTAGGCATCTGCAGAGGGAAGGGAGATCTCAGAGTTGGGGATTTTACTTTTGAGAAGGTTAGCGAATTCAGGTATCTGGGTACGACCATAAATGATAGAAACGAGATTAATGTCGAAATAAAGAAGAGACTCCATTCGGGTAATGCTAGCTTCTACGCCGTGAGTAATTTACTTAAGTCGAGGCTGTTGTCTAAAAACTTTAAAATAAGAATATACAGGATAATAATACTGCCGGTGGTTCTGTACGGGTGCGAAACGTGGGCTCTCACTAAGCAGGCGGACAACCGTTTTAGGGTATTTGAAAATAAAGTCTTGCGAAAAATATACGGGCCGAAGAAAGATGAGGAAACCGGGGAATGGAGGAGACTACACAATGATGAGTTACACAATCTGTACGCGTCACCAATTATTAACAGAATAATAAAATCGCGAAGATTGGGATGGGCAGGGCACGTAGCGAGAATGGGATACGACCGTACGCCAGCGCGTGTCATGAAGGGCAGGCCGATGGTAACTCGACCTCTAGGTAGACCTAGACGTAGATGAGAGGACAACGTAAAAGCGGATCTAGTAGAATGTGTGGGTGTCGATCGGAGAGGTGCATCTTGGGTGGGGTTGACACAAGATAGGGCAGCGTGGAAGGCTTGCGTAGATGAGGTGATGAACTTTCGAGTTCCAAATGCCACGTAAAAAAAACGTTGAAATGTAGCTGGTGCGTTCTTTAAACCGAAGGGCATACGACAGTTGTCAACTGGTATTTGATGAAATCCCTGTGCTGAATCTAATGTAGTAAAATATGTGCATTTTCCTAAATTCTCTAAAATATCATCCACCCTTGGCAAAGGATATACGTCCTCAATAGTTTTATCATTCAGCTTACGATAATCGATAACCATAGTCCATTTATTTTTCCCACTTGCATCTTGCTTCTTGGGTACTATCCAGACAGTCGATGAGTAACGTGAATTACTTGATTGAATATTTTTCTCACTTGATCTTGAATAACCTTCCTCAAATGATATGAATATTTTTAACTATTGACATATATCGGGTTTTCATCCTTTGTTCTTATTTTGTGTGTAACTGCATTTGTAGCTGTTAATTTTCCACACTCATTATAAAAGCAATCCTTATATTTCCGATATAATGCTATAATTTTCTATTTTTTTCCTCATTCATGTGCTCCGTTTAAATCTGCACCTTTGTCTCCTCATGATTACTTAGTATGACTATCCTACATTTTTCTGGCATATTATTTAAATAGTTAATTTCGAATTTCGGTGTGCTAAACATTTGAGTCCTATAATCAATATTTGCTTTGAAATTTCGTAGATCTTTCTGAGCTATTAAACAATCATATGTAGAATGCCAAGAGGCAATAAAAAATGTAATTAATTGGTGTATCGTCACCTAACTCTTGTAAAATTGGAAAAGTGAGTGCATATGTTTCTTGCGTTGTTTTATGCACAGATTTAATTTCGAATTTATATGGAAAAACAATTTGAAAATAAATCATAGGCTACTTTAAGGTTAATAATTGATGACGATGCTACCGAGTATTTTAAGTATTTTAAGCGATGGATTTGTAGTTATTATGTATGGTAGTTCAGGTGAACTGCCTATATTATTTAAATTCACTATGTTTGTTCGGTTGGATTGAAAATCTTTAGTTTTTTTTATTCACGATTTATTCACGACCATTAAATTCAAATCTTCTCCTCGAATTCTTGATTTAATTAATGCAAATAATGCTGTATTTAACGCTTCTTCGGTAGTGATTAAATTTTTAACAAATTTATCACATAATTGGAGAAAGTAAGAAAGGAGCTTTGTTCCTCCTTCATAAATTAGTATCGCGTCGCGCCATATAGTTAATTTCAATTTAAATCGCTCTACTGAGATTTGATTTGCGGCTTGATTCTGAGTCATTTTGCTTTCAGATCAGTCGTATATAAGGATAGGGTAAAAATAAGAGAATAAGGAATTTCTAATATTTACTTTCTTCTTTGATGATTCCAGGTGAATCCCTGCTTAAAGGTGGGTTTCAAACTTGACGTTCTAAAAATACTGCAACGAAGGGGTTAAAACACCAGCATCTTCCCCTCTGATGATTTTCGTCACGAAATTAGAGAAGAATCTTGATTCAGCAGCCTCGCAGTATCCTGTCCTCAGCGCCAGTTAAGTGTACGTGTTGCCGTGAGTAAGTAAGTTCGTAGGTAAGTAATAAATTTGGGTATGGATTTCAATCACGTTTATTTTTATCGGGAACGAGTGGACAAGAAGAGCCTAATCATCTGAATGTGATTCGTAAGAGAGATCGCATTGAAATGACAGACTCTCAGACCCTCAGACAAAGACGCTTTAGAAGCAGATGTGAATGTATTAGATAATTTAGATGGTGGTTTTGATGGGATGTTCGTGTTGGCTACTGGTGGCAACCGAGCAAAACAGCTCTGAGTTCAGCATCAGTGGAGATGATGGTGGTCCGTTCGCTGTCCTCACCAGAGCGGATGTAGATCCTCCCGTCCTTCACAAAGACCCAGACAAAAAACCCTTCTTCTCTTTGCCTCTAGCCTGGCCTTGATACGCAACTTGTGGATGTCTAGAGGTAGCAGCTCATTGATGTTAATGAGTCCTTGATGGTCTGGGCAGAGAGCTCTCGCTTCCTCCAGTAGGGCAGCATCCATTTCACTAGTGTGACGCTTGCGTCTCCTGGCCTTGGCCACGATAATTGAGCGGGCCAGCGCACTATAAATAAGAGTGACAGCTAGAGATATAAATCTGCTGTCACCTTGCACGTTAGTAGTGGTTGCGTCAAGTCTTCCCGTGGTCCTAACGGATGCCACATCCTGTCTTAGGACCGTTGAATCTAGTGCGACCAGGACGTTGAAAGCCAGGAGTTGCAGCGAAGTTTCCTGTGTGTAGACCAGGCCAGAGATGACCACCACATTGTTCGCCGAACCCTCCTTCCTCATCCTAACCTCACTCAGCTCGCTGCGGAGCTTGTTTATTTCCACAAAGACAAGGGCAATGCTGTTGTTCTGCTATGCTGCGGAGCTCCTTGACGACAGCTCTTTATATTGTGCCTGCAGCTCAGAGATGGAAGACTCGACGTTGTTCAGTCAAGTCTTGAGCGCAGGCAAGTCGTCAAGGGCTTTGAAGCGGTTTTCAAGGGGCCAAGCCTTTTTTCAATCCGAGAGACCCTTTCAGACACTGTGTTTTGGTGCCTGACTGGTCTCGTTCTGGACTTTCGAAATGTCCTCCGGCGCCGCGAAGATGTCCTTTAGGGACGTCAGAGAGAGAGAGAGAGAGAGAGAGAGAGAGAGAGAGAGAGTGAGAGAGAGAGAGAGAGAGAGAGAGAGAGAGAGAGAGAGAGAGAGAGGAAGTCCCTGTGTCGGGATATATAATAGCGATGGGATTACTACTCCCGCACTAACAAGTTTTAACGTATTCAGCCTTGCTAGTGCACTATTTTATACGCCTCTAGAGTCTTTGAAAAAGCAGTGTAAATATTTTATAGTGCATAAAACTTACTATTTTTTCAGGTTTCCAATGACCACTAGCTGGATCAGGAGGAATTGGAAATCCTTCAATCAATAAGCAATCTTCTTTAACAGGAACTGTTGGTAAGTGAGATTGAATACATTCTGAAGTCTCTCGAGCCCTTGTCATAGTAGATCTAACAATAGTGGTATAAGGAAAAGATAATTCAGCCAACCGCATACCTGTCACCTCTGCCTGTAATTTTCCTATGACAGAAAACAATACCAAAAAATCTTAAAAAAATAATTTTAATGATTTGCACATTTTCCATAATCATTTTTGGTATTTGGTATTTGGTATTAAGAAGTTAATTCTTTTAGAATCATTTTTCATATTTTTACTTAGTGTCAAAAATTTGTAAAATTTAATAATATTAACTATACATTTTCTAATTTTTTTATACGTTTGCTTTCTCTATAATATTAAAATGTGTCTAGTTGTTACAAGCCTTTAGCTATACAAGATTACCTCTTCAAATGATTGGGTCAAACGAAAAATAAATAAGTAGTTAACCAGAAGATGATTTCCATTCTTTTTGATTCTTTAATCTATTACTTAAAAGGATTAAATAAACTGAAGATATCCCATGGCGTCTATCAATACACCTAATTTAAATGGGTACCACTAATAACTCGCCAAGAAAGACTTCAATCGAAAAAATGGTATATATAGACCAGAGTTGGAGGATTATTACGTCCTGTAACGTATTGCAATATTTAGCAATAAGACAGTAAGCATACAATAGATAAGTGCTATAATGGAAGTTTTCCTGTGGATGTTGTGCAGGAAAATTGCTAGTTTTTCCAAGCAACGTTACAACTTCCACGCCTCGACGAATCTTGTAGTTATACCCGGGGCACCAGGCGCTCGCCGACGAGCACCAAAGTCTGCGACTTCTTGGTCTTGATTCGCTGAATCGTGGGAATGCGCAGTCATCTCAGCCCAGCGATCGCAGTTTGAAAGAGAGGAAAATTCAGAGATAGATGCACTTCATGTTGGAAAAATATTATCCTTGATTTCAGCACGCGTTTATACGATTTATTCACAATTTTTACTTCGTCCTTTTACACAAAGATATCCAGTTTTCACAACATATACAACTACTGACTGACGCAGCAATTTAACACTTGACGAATCCTAATGCTGATTTCTTACAATAGATAGCCAATATTTTCGTAGATAGCCAATATCTTCCTAGATAGCCAATTTCCCGCACAGATAACCACTTAACCGCAAATGTCCGAATAATCGAAATTCTGCTAAGGTAGCCGAGATACAATGTAACGTTGCACTTGATTGCTAATAAAGAAGGGTTAATCAACGTTAAATATTTTAACTGATAGCACGACCGAATTGATAGAGGCGCCAGGTTGTATCGAATTCACGACTACAAGACTTTCTTCTCAGAAGAGATCCGCCACAATAGACAGGAAAGAATAAGTAATTGTAACTAGCACTTAACACTCCAAACCTCCTTTATTATCTTTTTACTATATTCGTAACCAACTTAGAATAATGGCTGAGACTTCACACACACGCTACCTTGGCACTCAACGGCCTCATCGGTTTAAACAGGTATTCACGCGTGGTCTCTTTCGCGTAGGACTAAAACTTATAGGGGCATTTGGAAAACCCTAGAGGAAGAAGACAGGAGATTTATCCTGGCTGGAAAGAGGGATTCCAATTTTCCAGGGATCCTTTACAGAGAATAAACTTGTTTTAAAGTTTTAAACAAGTATATTGTAACTTTAAGTAAATCATTATCAGTTTGAAAAAGTTCGTAAGGTGTGCGTGCAGATTGGTGTGCCTCGCTTAGCTTTGAGCCTCCGGTGTAGAACTGTAATGTATGTGTGCGTATCGGTGTGCTTCGCTTCGCCTCTTGCCGTAGAGTCGTACTGTGTATACGTCTCGGTGTTCCATTTTATCTTTATTATTTTACGTGAATTTACTATTATTATTGATTTTCCTAACTGATTTTACTTCGAGTTTAATTATGTTTTTATGTTTACTTTGCCTTACGTTGTCGTTCCTTATTCTTATTAATTCAATTAAATATTGAATTTGTCGAGTTTGCTATATCTTAGTATACACCGCATTCTAGTAGGAAGGGTATCAATGGATTTACTTTATAATAACTAATCTTATTAGTTTTTAGTATTTTAAGAATGCGAAAGAAAGTGAGCATTTCACAACTTGCTCGAGTGGCTTCTTTTTTAAATGTTGCGCCAATACCGTCACAAGCTCCTTTTCCATAGGTTGCTGTATAACAATGCGATTAGGCTTTTACTTCAAAATCTTCCTCATGGTGTATGAGATTGCACATTTAAAATCGATTTTTATAATGTTGTTTTGCACTATCACTGGCATAAATTATTTTTTCAACATTTGGGCAGACTTTTTTTTTTAGGCACAATATATTCTTGCATGATATGTACAGCTGCTGCATCGTGTTTTGTACTGTCGGACACTAATATTAAACTGCGATTCATAATCTTATTTCCACTTCTGTAATAATAAATTCCAGAATGTATGGTGCATTAGTCATTGTTATAATGAAATGCTTGGGCAGCATCTTGTGCAATATACGCGTAATTTTCTGAAAAATCCATACCAGCTAATACTCCGTCTGGCTTTGATTTATCTTTTAGTTCTGACAAATAGTTCGATTGATTTTTCGTAATGTAGTGATGTGAATTTAACACCTCTAAACGTATGCAAATTTCGGAGACAAAATCACTTGTTTGCAGGCCCTGTTTAATCAACGTTCTCGCGGTGAGAAGGGGATCCGAGGTGAGTAATAAGGAGATAAACACACTCGAAGAATGATAATCGACTTTGATCCACCCCGCGTCTATCAGTTGAGTATACAAAAGACTTTCCTATCCTCACAAGTGGAAGGCTCACTAGAGAAGAGCTGCTTGTGTATTGAAAGAGATGAGTAAGGGATATCAACTACGTATGCTCCACACACTTAGGTAAACCTCTCAGCTTCAGACTAATATGTGCGGTACTACCATCTCACTATGAGCCTGGAACCAGATAGCTCCACCTATGAGCAGGGTACTACCCTCATGATCCGGTGTAACATCTGATAGGGGGAAAGGAGTTGACAATATTCAATAAATGGGTTGAGCTATAGTCATATTTTATTCATAAATGATAATCGTTTATTCTATTAATTTATACTAGCAAAAAACGCTCGCTTTGCTCGCGGTTAACATGTTTTGTTGTACAGCATAGATAACCCCGAGTCGCAGATTTCGGAAGGCGAGTACAACAGAGGAAGCACCAACTACTCCAGCGGATATTAATGGAGGAAACAAAGGAGCGGATAATTAACCTAAAAAGACAGCGCGACAGGAAGTCGTCACAAGAAAGTCAAAGAAAAAGGAGAAAAATGCAAGCAAAGGAGATAAAAGTGTCCCTGGCGTTACAAACCAGAATAGCACCAGCAAGGATGAACCGAAGCGGTCAAGACCTCCGAGACCAGATGCTTGAATCATCAAGGTTACAAAACGAAAAAGCTATGCAGACATTTTGTCCGAAATGGAAGCGGCTCCGTCACTTAACACACTGGGGAATAGCGTAAATAAAATACGCAGAATAGTTGCAGGGAATCTTCTGATAGAGCTTAAACGCACAAAAGAAGTCAAAACCTCGGACTTCCAAGAAGCAGTTAAAGCGGTACTAGTGGAAGGCGCCATAATAAAAGCACTCCAGGAAGAAGAAACCATTGAAGTAAGAGATCTGGACATGCTTACCTCAAAAGAGGATGTACTAGAAGCACTACAGAAGGAAATTGGCGAAAAGAACACCGTAGAAGTCTCAACGATAAGATCTCTGCGAAAGAAGTATGGTGACACGCACATTTCAGTGATACGGGTACCAGCTCAGATAGCGGCTAAGATCACTAAGTTACAGAAGATCAGAATAGGATGGGTCAACTGTAGGATCCGGGTGGCCAACCGCAAAAACGAGCCGCTTAGGTGTTATAAATGTCTAGGTTTTGGCCATATCGGTAGAAACTGCACAGTAACTGAAGATAGAAGTAAGCTTTGCTTTAAATGTGGAAAAGATAGGCACAAAGTAAAGGAGTGTAAACTCCACAGACTTATAGATATACTCTTATAGATGTAAATTCTACAGACGTTAAAGAAATTCTTACTCGATTGGCTGCTCAAAAAAATTACGTCAACATAAGGAAGCTAAATTCAAAGTAAATGATAAAGTTCAAGTTAGTAAAAGTAAGTAAATGTTTGAAAAAGGATATAGACCTGACTGGTCAACTGAAATATTTACTGTATATAAAGTATCAAATACTGTTCCACGGACTTACCATTTGAAGGATTATCAAGATAAACCAATAGCAGGTGGATTCTATGAAGAAGAACTTCTCAAGACTAGATATCCAGATATTTATTTAGTTGAAAAAGTTTTAAAGAAATGTGGAAATAAGCTATATGTTAAATGGCTTGATTTTGATAACTCTCATGATAGTTGGATAAACAAAAATTACATTTAACCATGGATATAAGTAAAATAAAAAAACATCAATAAAAATTTCCTTGCTTATTTATTTATTTTTATATATAATTTCCTTACATTATCTTAAGAGTACTGGAATAAGAATTGCATGTGTTTTTTCAATCTTCATTTTAAAACGTTCTCGGTCACGGACAGCTTGCTCCCACTCTCCACAACGAGCCTCATGATAGGCAAATTTCCATGCATACATCTGATGAACTGTGATATCATCTGGAAAATGTACGCGTTTTTTCTTCTCTTTGCTTCTCACGCTTCTGCAATTAAAGGTTACGTATGTTTCAAAAACTAGGAAATAATAATTATACTGACCTGATAAATAATCATATTTACGTACCCTTCATCGTATAATGACCCCATGCTAAAGTCTGTATATTATCGTCTTGAATACGTCTTTTATGATCGTATGGACTTTGAGCGATTTTGTTCTGTCTTACGGTTTACACATTGTGCAGTCATGAACGTATAACGTGCTGTTTTCGATGTTTAATGCGTGTGTTTCAAAGACAATCCACATAATCGTTGAATTTAATACTCTTTTTACAACAGACCCCTTAATTCCCTTGTTTTTTTTCACACAATCGTGACCATTGATCCGAGTGGCATACATTTTGCTTTTCAAGCCAACAAAATCAGTAAGAATCTTGCCATTGCACTCGTTCTTCATAAGACCAACAACTTTTTTATTGACACGAGGCATTTTAAATATATCGTCAGCTGGATAATCTGATGTATCAAACCTATGGATGTTTGATTTCATGTCTTCGTCAAAATCATTGCACTTTACAGCGTATATAAAACTGTCGGTATCAGTGTACAGACGTTTACAATTGTCTTTATACATTTTTCGCATATAATTGTAATAAAAATCGTACATAAGTCTTTTAGAAAGATCTAAGACTACAAGTCCCACGTAAATAGGTTTATTAATTATAACTTCAGTCTTGCAAAGCTGAATAACAACCAAATTTTCATTAAATATGAAACTGCTATGAAAATTTGGGTATGATATATATGCCTGGGCTCCATATCTTCTATCCCATTTTGTCAGAAGCTTTACATTCCTTTTCCGCAAATTTTTCATCGTCTTTCCATATACTGCATTATTCATTAATTTGAAAAAAAAGTTCAAATTCATTTTTAGATTTTGCTCTCATCGAGCTATTTAAGTCTCTGTAGCAATTTAACCATGGAGATTGCTTAAATTTTAAAACTCGATGTATTTTACTCAGACGATGGCCATGAGCAATGACTTGTTTCAAAGCTCTATAATCGATGACATAATTTTTTGTATGCTGAAGTGTAGCCAATAGTTTTTTTTTTACTTAGATCCAGGAGGTGTCAGATGCTTTGGATAGAAGGGTAAATCATTGTGCTCGTCATCATGCAATTCATAAGGATACTCTAAATCCACTTCTAAAATATAGCCATTTGGAGCATTATCTGCTACTGAGAAAAAATCGAAATTCTCGCAATCAGTTATCGACTAAAAGTCATCGTATGGAAGATACTGCAATTCTCCGTAACCGCAAAGATTCTTGGCATTTAAGTAAATTAAAAGACTGGTTTCTTCATCAGTTTTATAATCCTGCAGCATATATTTATTGTTAGCAGTTGCGTATCAATGTGAGCATTGACTTAAACCTCCTCGAATACCTAGCTCTATGAATAAAACCATGTCAATGTCTATCAATAGTTTTTATCAAATGCCTGAATGTTTAAGCATATCATCCCAAGAAAATCCTGGTGTAGTATAATAATGTGCAGGATCTAAGTCATATGCCTTTATACTATGTTCTCGAAAATTTTCAAAAACATCTGCAAGTAATAATATATCAGTTTTCATGTATAAATCAGAATATTCACCCAATGTGTGTATGTTAAACGAATGCCATACATTTTGCGCATGTTCAGTCTTTCATGCTTATTCCAGATTCATTGAGTGTACTGAAAAATTTCTCCAGATCAGGTAAAGTCGTTACATCCAATTTATCCCACGAAGTAATGTACTTATATGGGAGTACACCTTTTATCGTCAGCAGATTAATTTTTTCTTTTTCTAAGCTTGAAAATTCTCTATCGATGAACTTATATTCTTCGAGATACGAAGATAATATTTCAAGCTATGAAGGCATGAAACGAAAAGAATCTGTAAATTTGAATTCACTATAACTATTCTCCACACTCTTCGTGAACGAAATATACTTCTCTTTTGTTATAGGAAGTAAATAGACCTGCCCAGGAAAATTATTTGAAACGTCTGAGATTATAAAATGAGCATCATAACCACTTAAGTTGTGAAATATTACAGGTATAATTCTAGAATCTTGATAATTGAGATTGCAACCAGCATGTGCAGCTCCACGATATTTTCCTGAAAGGTGACAATGATCTTGAACTTTCACATTACTGTCCAAAAATAGTTTTTCACAAATCTGACAGACAGTAGCAGTATAACTGATTATTTCGTCCGACGTGATTGGAGTCATAGATATAAGATTTTTATATAAATCGGTGACACTGATTTCAATAATTCGCGGCTCTTCAGCAAATCAGCGAGCAGCTTCAACACCCCTGTAAGATCTGTATACAGATAGAGTATCATCGTAAGGACACTTCAAATAATAGCCAATGCTATAAATTTCATGCTTTTGCATAGACGTTGTATTGCTCTCACTGCCATCTTTACTTTCAAGTGGTTTTAATAGACATTCACAACCAGCATAAATTGTAAATGGCACTTTTTCTTTAAAACTATAGTTTTTAAACTCTACGTAATCTCTGCCCTCTGCAAGGAGTTTAACATTACAATCGTTTAGGAGTTTACAGTGTTCTTCATGCATTGCTAAATTTTTTTCACTAAAGAAAAAATTTAAGCATCGGTCGCATATAAACCTTTTCTTCTTTCTACGTTCAAGATTATCACTCACTAAGCGTAACATATTTTTTATATGCACAAAGTGAGATATATTCTCTTCCAAGAGTCAGTCTCAACTTCAGTAAGTAAAAAAAGATTTATTCCATTATTTTGCTTCTCAAACTTTGGAATTTTTTTCAGTGAAACTGGAAATTTGATTCCGCTCATATTAAGTTCATCTTCGAATGGAAAATAATTTGTCACTCGATTTGGATGTTTTTTGTATGAGACAGGGTGTAAGGCAAATAGAATTGCCCATTTGAAGCATTAATTATCAGAATTTTTAACATTTATGCATGCTTCTTTTTTAAACAGAAATTCTGGCAGAGGTATATACGAGCTACCAATACGTATTGAATTTAATACATTTATGTTAATTTGTATATTGACAATTATATGCAAAGTCCAACCAGAATCTTGCTCTTCAAACTCCTCTAAGTTAGTGAGAAGAGGTTCCATGATGTGATCAATAAACCACTGTTTAACTATAGATACTGCAAAAATTTCTGTATTTTTTGTATTCAAATGCTTTATTTCCATACATTCTCCCTCTTCATCACCATCCACATTTTTCACAATTTTTTAAAATTTACATGATGAGACTGAAATTATTTTCAATGGCTTATCATTCTTCTTAAAAAAACTTTTTATTCGCCTAATGAATACAAATTTTGACATATTATAAAAAGTTATTTACATCAATATGCTGAATATTAGCTACTATACTGGTGCGCATCCTATTATTAAATGCACTATCTACATCGATCCATCTTACACGAGAATTTGTCTTATTTTGCACAAGCCCACTACTGGATTTTGTCAATCTCTCACGTAATTTTATATTAAAACATTCAATTTTACCAATCATATGAATAATTGATTGTTTTTGAGAGACAGAGAGTAGTTTGTCTTTTAAGATATTACGTAATTATTTAAGACGTAAATCACATTAACTTTTCCAATGATTTATCACAATCGTATCAGTAGTAGGTCTGGAAAATCAAAGCTCTTCAGCTTCCTCCAGATGATGCATTAATAATTGACAACTATCCATAAAAGTAGCCATGTCATTTGCTTGTTAACAACTAAAAAAATTAAGTCTGCTGCTAAAAATATATACTCTGGGAATAGATCAAAGCATTTATGAATATTTAAGAAAGGGTACAAGTTTTAAGGATAAAGATTAGTTGATAAAGCAACTCAGTATAAATTTAAATAAAATTTGTCAATATTAATCCATGTTTTTATATGTTTTTTATATTTAAATTTTAAAAATTCTCGCCAGCGCTTAGCGCAAGGATCGACACGCGTTCACTTTGAAAAAGAGTATACACGTGTACAGCGTATATAAAGGAAATTGCTCTGATACGTCGCTAATAAAGTGTATATACTTTTCTAAATTCTCATTTATCGTTTCAAAACAAGGTCTATATTTAATGTAGTGATATGTGAATTATCTTCGTTTATATATATATATATATATATATATATATATATATATATATATATATATATATATAATATAAGTTTGATATAGGAACAGTAAAAGATTACGAAGCCACAGTGAAACTGACAGAAAATAGATATATTTCAATGAAACCGTATAAATGCTCTTTTGAAGACAAACTAGAAATTGAGAAACAAGTGAGTGAGTTGTTAAAAGCGGGCTTAATAGAGGAGTCAAGCAGTTCTTTTGCAGCTCCTGTAACCATGGTTTTCAAGAAAGAAGAAGGAAAAAAATCACGCTTGTGCGTTGATCTTACAGGGTTGAACAAAATAGTAGTTCCAGAAAGTCAACCTTTTCCAAAGATAGATGATCTTATTGTACGTGTCAGAAACTGTAAGTTTTTTTCAAAATTGGATATAAATTCGGCGTTTTGGTCGATTCCGATACGTAAAAAGGATAGATATAAGTTGGCTTTTGTGACTCATCATGGACACTGTCGGTGGAACTGTTTGCCTTTTGGTTTGAAAACTGCTCCTGCTAAATTCACGGGAGTGGAGTTTTGGGTTAGAAATCAACACTTGTATGATGTAAAGTTTTTATATCGTATAAATAGGCTCCCTTACTTATTCGATACAGCGAAAATTTAGAAATATATTGTCAAAAGAATAGCATAAAACGTTTTCAATATAATGTTGGTTTGAGTGGCGGCTCCCCTCTATACTTTCCGCACATCATACATTTGTATTTGCAGGGCAATCATAGCGCGCGCCTGACCGAGAGTAGGAGAATATAGGTATAGCTATAGGTATAGGTATAGTATAGGTATAGCTATACTCGGCGTGCAGAGAACTCGGCACTACGTGCGCGCTGTGGCAGTGAGAAAAGAGAGTATATCTATATCTACACTCAGCGCGTGTTGCAGCCCGCATCGGACTGCGGGGAGAAAAAAGTATGGATATACGCGGAGAGCTTAACACTGTATGCGTATACAGCGTGCGTTGTATAGTAGTGAAAGAATATGTATATCTATACTCAGCGCGCGTTGCAGCCCGCATCAGTCTGTGGGGAGAAGAGAGTATAGATACAATGCGGAGACCTCGGCACTGTGTAATGTGGTGAAGAGCTATATTTAGCACAGGTAGTAGGGAGGGGGATTGTCATGCATCATCACATGCGTACCGCGTCATCAGATGTTTCAAATATATATCTTACCAACATCGAATGCAAGCTGGTGTCATAAATCAGCAAGAAATTCGAATGCAGGCTGCCCGCGTAGCAAGTCGGTAAAACAGATAAGAACAAATTTTTAAACTCTATACATGTATTGAATTCAAATGCCGGCGGCCCGCGTCGGACGTCAGACGTCGGTATGACAGATTTACCCGTCGGTAAGACAGATTTACCGGTTACCGACTTTCGGTATTCGGTGGCGCCGTAGCCGCGCAGCCCCTACTACTCACTTACAATAAGACAACTCTATGAAGAAGTTGTAAGGGGCATAGCAAGTTACGTAGTAAGTATCTTGAGTTTTTTGTAATTGATCAATATATTGCTTAAGTTGAAATTATTAATCATTCAAATCAACCCTCAATTGAACATAATGATTTTTTGTTTGCCGTATTATAAATAAAATAATATGATTGTAAACTTGACTTTTTTAAATTAATCTCAGTTGTTTTTTAATCCGTAATTTCACTGTAAACAAAATTACTGACATGTATGATGATACGCAAAAATCAAACGCACCTAACCTTTTTACTTTGGTTAACCTTTTTTTTAGAGATTTCATGTCTTTTTAAACAAACTTAATGAAGTACCTTAAATTTTTTTCTAAAAATAAAATACATGATGATGTGGTTCTGCAGGTATAGTGCATACTGGGATTTTTATTACGGGAATTCGATATCTTTCGTGTATGGTATCCAGGTGCATGAGCTCGCCGATGACAGGGTCTTGGAGATACGCTTCATAGCTCTTGGTGTCTAGAATCAGTTTTCACACTTAAACAATGAAAGCTATGGAGCGCACTACCTCAATCGCGTCATTGTCGGTCGCATGTACCTGGACAGTAAACATAACTGATTTGAACATTTTTGCACCAAGAAGTACGGTGCACACTGCCTAACTTCGTTATCGATCACCCTAGACCGCATTCATGGCCGATATTGACACATGGATACAAAAATCTACAGTGCGCAATATATTTCGACAGCTTCGTCATCGAAGACCCTTGCTACCTAGACACCGAGCGTGATCGACTACCGCGAAACGATATTTGGTATGCATGAAAAGTTACGAAATCCATTTCCTGGGTCCCGTCATCAGTGACCCCGAACACTCAAAAAGTTTGTGCAGCGATAGTGCAGCAGTTATTCAAAAACATAACCTTAAATTCAAGCGGACAGTGTAAACACATATACTCTGCTCAGCTTATAGAAATCTGTGGGAAAGCGATACCCAACTGTATTATACATATTAGCTTGCCAATTAGAAGCCAACTTCACGGCCCTAACACACTGGAAAAAAAAGTAGAGATACTGTTTTGAGCATTCGAGATATATAAACTCGTTTATTATGAAACAAAACGGCTTTTTTACAAATATTTTTGTTTGAAATTATGGTTTAGCTCAGAAAACATACTGATGAGCTAAAAAAACTCACAAACAGTAACGATAAGCATTTTTATTCTATATCATGAAAAATCCGAACACCAATATAAAAGTAAATAGTGTCACGGACGCCGCGGCTGGGACTGCTTCTCAAACTCGTCTTCGTGGCGCTACCGCACCACTTGATATAAATTTTAGATCCTTATTTTATGAACCACCAGCACTTAATCGGCATTTTAAAAACTTAAAGGGTTCTTAAACACCTTATAGATTATCAAACAAATGCTGTAACTTTTTATATTTTTCTTATAGGGCTTATGCTTTCCATCCTGCTAATTCACCGTCAGCGTGCTTCCCGTTACAATTTTCCGAGGTCGCTCGCGCGGGCGGCAAGAGGGTTACGGGGTCGCTTCGCTTACGGGTCCGCCACTTCTGTCCGCCACTGTGGATGTCGACCCATATTTACCGGGCCATTGCTCGCGCTTGCCCTTCCCTTCCGCCACTACGTCCGTCGGCTTGAGCTCAGACTCGAGTTCATACGCTTCTGGCGGGTCGCTCATCGCCTTCACCTCGCAAGCATCCCCCGATGATCAAGACTCATCGTCGACCCCCTCTTCGTCATCTTTGTCATAAATGATCTTCGTTTCTTCGGCCGACAATAGCTTTTCCACTCTTCCTTTTTTATCGGTCAGCTCGAATGTATTTAAGCCGACTTGGGCTGTAATCGTATATGGGCATATGTACGGAAAAGCCAATTTTGCCGTGATGCCTTTCGCCGCAGACGACAATACGTGTCTCCTCTTGGCGACGTCGCGAACCTTGAAAGTTGGCCCTAGTCGGCGGGCATCGAAAAATGCCGCCTGACGATCTTGCGACTCGCCGGACAGGGCCTTTGCACGCTCGTGCAGTCCTGGCAACTTGGCGAGAAGGTTTTGCCAAGCTCCCACAGCCTCCTACTGTGCAGCCTCTTGATCTTCTTTCCCTCTAAAAGATGCGAAGCCCCCATAGATTCACGCACTGCGGAGTTGAGGGAAAACGCTACGTCGTTAAGGTACTCGTCCCATGCTTGATAATTATCTTGAGTAAACGTGGAAGTTTCTCTCTTGACAGTGCAGTTTATTCTCTCCACTGGATTCGCCTACGAGTGATATATATGTAATTGATGTAATTAAAGCCAAGGCGATAAGAGCTTTTATCGTCTCGAATGCTGATCGCTGTTCATCGCTCCAAACAAATGGTTGATCTTTCTTTGTCAGCCGAGTCAAAGGCTCGGTCAACGTTGCGTAATTTTCCGGTAATTGTCTATACCACTTTGCAGCTGCGGCGCCATGCTGTTTGCGTTTCGTCGATGAGACGTACGCAAGCGATGCTAGTAGAGTTTGCTCCAGTGGTGGTGGTGCGCGGTACTCTTGCCCGCTCGCTAGTACGATTTCGGCTTCTTTGGAAACTGTCCCAGTTGTGGCAGTTCATACAAGGGGTCAACCTTTGCAGTTCTGGCCTCAGATTTATTATGCAAGAGGTCAAATTGTTTTTTCAAGCTTGGTTGTGGCTTTATTTCCTTCATCATGCCTCCCAGGCATGTCACAAAATGGGCTCGTGCGCGCCTTGGTATCTTCTCTCTGCGTTCGTTGTTGGAATCGTCTGTTCGTGCCGTACCGTCTTGTCGCCTCTTCCCAGCTTTGCCACTCATCTTTATTGTTCTCGTTCTGCGGATACGCCTGTAAATACGAATAGCAGAGCCGCCATCCTCTCTTCATCGGTTATTTGCGCTACGGTTATGTTAGATTCGTGTCTGTCAAAAAATCTATCGGTCCGTCATTTTTCCGTCACACAACGAAAACAATATTCGCTAGTTTACTCTGTCCGAAATCGAACCAGCCTGCCACTAGGCTTGTTATTTCTCACCTTGGCTCAAAAAAGCTATATAATATAGATAGACACACACACACGGAGTTTACTAACTAAATGCGGGCATGAATGATTTGAGGCTAGATTTAAATTCCGATAACTGCTCGATGACAGTGATACGTTGCGGAAGAGAATTCTATGCGCGCTTTAATCTAGGTAAGGTCGAAAAGAACCCAAAGTTAAGTGCGCCAGGTGCTCATGTATAAGTCTGTGATTACGCAGATTATAAGATAAGTGTCTAACAGAGAAAAGATCAGAGATAGACGGACGCATTATGAATTCTCGCCTAAGTTTGAACGTGAGCAGATCGTCGTGGTAACGAAAAAATTTTGAGATTTCCAAGAAGAATAACTCCAAATGATATACCGAATATCACTGTTAAACTATATTACACAAAATTATAATCAAGTATGAATGATACAACGGAGAACAAAATTTTGGTAAAGGATTAGCTTATGTATATACAATTTAATTTCAAAAAAGAGGTTTACTACGTGCACATATTTTAATAACATTACATCCTGATAACAAATTAATAACCTCAGAACAAATTGATAAATTTATATTCGCCGAAATAATTTTAAATATTGAAAAACGTAAGAAATTGTTTATTAAACATATGCTTCATGGATCTCACGATGGACCAAGTCCGTGTCTTAAGAATCCGAAGCATAAATACATGTTGAAAGTAGCGCCCCCATTCGCGACGCGGCGGTGCTCTGCCGAGCTCAGCTCCGTGAGCACCCACTCCTCTGCTGCGCGAGCTACGTGTGTGAGAGTGCGCCGCACTCACTTATTCTCTGTCCGTCTGAGTTAGCGGTGCTGCTATATGTATATATACGAAGAGAAAAGATATTAGACCGGAAGTTACTAAACTGTTAAATAAATAAACGAAAGTGATTAAAGACTAGTTCAGTTCTCCTGGGTCTGCCTCCACATTACCAAATAATTCATCAGGTTATGGAGCCCCAGCCAGCTTCCACGGCGCAGAACGTGACTGCAGTAGGCGAAGGAACACAGGAAGCATCGAAAGCTGCTGAGAAAGCAAGTAAGTGGAAAATCGTCTAGTAGGTGAATTAAATGCGAGTGAACGTTTGAAAGAAGCGCGTGGTATAACAATTTTAAGAAAGAAAAATCGAATGCGTAATAACTTACGCGAAAGTATTTTGTTTGCACGCGACGATTTTCCTAGAAACAACACAAATAGTTTTTCGGAAGTATAATCGAAAAGATAAAAATCGGAAGTGAAACGTTTTATGGATACTATTGTTGCAACAAAAACTCAAAAGGAAAGTTAAATCTAATCGCACGAAAATCTATAAACGAATAAAATTACGTGAAAGTAAAATCATTCTAGCTAGAAAAGTTTGAAAGTCGAAAGATTTTATGTGTTAAAATGGCGTCGAAAGAACAAAAATCACGCGTTAGAAACAAAGTGAAGAAACGCATGCTCTCTTCTCGGAAAGTCAAACGCCGGCCGGGACAGGCTAGAGCGAGCGCGCGCTTGAGGCAGGCTGCGCGCGCGAGTGAAAGAGAGAGAGAGATTAGATTAGATAAGATTAATTAGTTTTATTTTACGTACAATATGTTGTACGATAAATTGTATACAGCAGGAGACAGAACGAAAACAAATGCGCGAGACTAAGCTGTGGTGCGCAACCGTGT